>JAIPMN010169927.1:0-12050 GCA_020650975.1 Apostichopus californicus
CTCTCCCCACTGATATCAGTATTACAAACCCTGGGCTCTGCCCACTGATATCAGTATAATAAACCCTGGGCTCTGCCCACTGACATCAGCATTACAAACCCTGGGCTCTACCCACTGACATCAGCATTACAAACCCTGGGCTCAGCCCACTTACATTAGTATAACAAACCCTGGGCTCTCCCCACTGATATCAGTATTACAAACCCTGGGCTCTGCCCACTGATATCAGTATAATAAACCCTGGGCTCTGCCCACTGACATCAGCATTACAAACCCTGGGCTCTGCCCACTGATATCAGTATTACAAACCCTGTGCTCTGCTCACTAACATCAGCATTACAAACCCTGGGCTCTGCCCACTGAGACATCCAGCTCCTAATTGGTGGTGATCGAATCATAAGGGCTGGGTTTCAAGAGAAATTCACACACACAAAAGAATAAGAGACATTGTTTTATTTGGTTTTCTTGTATTAAAATTCTTTTGTCAAGTGAAATATTCACAGGATTGTTTTAATAAAGTGCTGTCTAAAATTTGTAATCACCACTGAAAATTATTACAGGTTGTAGGAGGCAAAACCAATACACCTCTGAACATAACCCTGCTTCAACAGCAGAAACTTTAAATAAATTGAAGCAAATCAGTCTTGTCATGAAGCTGGCAAAATTCCTCCTATGCAGGACAACCATGACCGCCTCTCCCCTCCTCCCCATTTCCCTGACAAACCCATGCCTATAAGCCTGTGCAATTCACCTTTAAAATAATCGTAACTAACAGCAGGGGAGAAATAAGCAAAAGTGTGCCCTGTGGTTAAACTTAATTCCCGACAACCTCTTCTGTTACCCTACCTATTCTCATCTTTGCAGAGAAGATAAAAAGTTTGAAGCTATTACAATGTAAAATAGACAAAAACAGGGCATGCAGAGATGGCACCATCCCAACTTAAACTGCTTCCAATGAAGAAATATATACAACTTAATCTATATCATCATACATTATATATATATACAAAGGTATTATGCATTGTTTGAAAAGGCATAGGTGCAGGGGAAGGATGCAAAATTGGTGACTGGGTGAACTTTTTTGCTTTTTGCATCAATTTCCTAGTACTTACTCAAACACATGCCTGACCAGATGATTTTCAAAATGCATAAAGCCTATTGCAAGGTGGATTAGGTATCTACACCACACATCCTCTGCACACCTATGAGACCAGAAACAATTTATGACGGGTTTGATCAGAACATGACCTACACCAAACCTAAATTGTGTGATTCTTACTTAGCATGAAAGTTGAAAGTTTTATCATTAATTATCTTTTGACCAACAAAATCAGGAGCCAAAACTAATATCCAAAGACCAGCTATCATCGTTTCCATTATTTGTGTCACGAGGAATCAAACTCCTTTCATGTTTAGTCCCCAGTCGTCGGGATCTTTCCGGTAAATTTCGCTCCTGACAGCCACTTCAGAATGTATTTAGTTCACGTAGATCGTCATGTCTATGAAGAACGACAAGTATTTATCCGCACGATCCCTAACGTTGGTAACCTGCCACAGCTCCTCTTCATCGCCAGGGTCAGGAGTCCCCTGATGACGACTGTCAAGATATGATGGGAGAAAAAGATCGCTAAGCTTGTGTCTCCAGCAGCCCAAAATGGATTCAAATCTCTCCCCCAACTCCAGGTAAGGCTTGGTTCGAACCTTCCCACACGCCTCCAGCTAAGGGTTGAGTTGAACCTTCCCACACTCCTTCAGCTAATGATTGATTCAAACCTCCCCATACCACTTTCAGCTAAGGTTGATTTGAACCTCCCCATACCCCTTCAGCTCAGAGTTGATTTGTACCTTCCCACACCCCTTCAGCTAAGGGTTGATTTGTACCTTCCCATACCCCTTTCAACTAAGGGTTGATTTGTACCTTCCCATAACCCTGTCAACTAAGGGTTGATTTGTACCTTCCCACACCCCTTTAGCTAAGGGTTGATTTGTACCTTCCCACACCCCTTCAGCTAAGGGTTGATTTGTACCTTCCCACACCCCTCAGCTAAGGGTTGATTTGTACCTTCCCACACCCCTCAGCTAAGGGTTGATTTGTACCTTCCCACACCCCTTCAGCTAAGGATTGATTCAAACCGCCCCACACCCACCAGCTCAGGATTTGAGTCGAACCTCCCATTAAGGAAATCACATTCCCAAGAGTCTGAAATGCTGCTTGTTTACAGTAAATTGGAATCACATGGCATAGGGTTTGTTTCATTTTAAACACTGTTGTGTCAAAGACTATACACTAACATTGATACGATTTTCCAATATCAAAGATAAACATCGACAGCTTTATTTTTTATTTTTTTTCGAAATAACTGACCCAGTCGCAAACTGCATTATGAAAGATGTGGATATTAATGTCATCATCAAACCACTTTGCTTAATAATGATACCCTATCTATTGTACCGCCATGTAACCCACAAATGATACCATATATATTGTACCACCATGTAACCCACAAATGATACCTGATATATTGTACCACAATGTAACCCACAAATGATACCCTATATATTGTACCACCATGTAACCCACAAATGATACCTGATATATTGTACCACAATGTAACCCACAAATAATACCCTATATATTGTACCACCATGTAACCCATAAAATGATACCTTATACATTGTACCGCCATGTAACCCACAAATGATACCCTATATATTGTACCTCCATTTAACCCACAAATGATACCTGATATATTGTTCCACCATGTTACCCACACATGATACCCGATATATTGTACCGCCATATAACCCACAAATGATACCTGATATATTGTACCACCATGTAACCCACAAATGATACCCGATATATTGTACCGCCTACGATCCTTGCTTTCTAAGCTTCCAATCAAATCAATTCATGACCTCTCATCGGTACTTTCTTTCTTTAAGAATGTTTAGTTTTTAACTATTTCCTTAATTGTGTCTTGAAGAAAAGTCGGTCGTTTTAATGCACATACTTAAAAGTAGATCCAACATCCTCCTCCCCCACCCCTCCTCCTCCCCCCACCCCCACCAGGATAGAGGATATTTATTTTACCTGTAGGCCAGCAGCAGCACTCCTCAGTTCACGGATAACGGATGCCAGAGCCTCTGGGTTCACTCCAAGTTCACAGAGCTGGACTACAGTAGTGAGCACCTCTGGCGTCAGTCCAGTGTTAAGGAGTTCGGAAATCTGTTGTAGAGCTACAGTAATAATAAAACACACCAGAAATATAGATGAAAGTTAAAGACTAGTCTAAATATAGGACTATCACAAACTTGTCTTTGTTTTTTAGCCTTCTTCCGATAAGAAAACAAACATGTAGTGAAGCCATGTAGTAGATAGAATGTCAACAACCATTAGGTTCCCAAATCAAACATCCCATCAGGAACCACAATCCCCAGATATTCAAGTTGCTGCTCTGCATTGCTATTCCACAACGTGTTTTGTGGATGAGGGGGTATAAGCTTCTGCCATTACTTCCCACCAAAATTGTGCGTTTCTACCATGGTGGAAGGCACCTTACAGTAGTTGACTACGTCTGGGACTACCCTTTATAAGGCAGATCTATTGGAACACTATGGCGGATTTGGCTTTTTAGTGAATTTGATAGTGGGTGTGATTCTCCTTTCAATGGTTTTGGAAGAACTGTTTTTATCTAGTTTATAATGTGATGTGATCATGACTGGGATACCTTGAGATCCTTAACAGCCACAATTTGAGGATGTGACTAGATGCTGGGGGTATACTCTCATCCATTTGAAGTGGATATTTAGTTGGTGCTATTGGCAGGAATGTAGGATTGTGTTGTGACGTGATAGCCTATAAACCCAACCTGTAGCGGCACCAAACAGGACATAGACACTGTATTGGTCCGTGCTCTAACCATGTTTTCATTCTCTCTAATTCAATTCTAGATATTTACATGGCACCACTGGTCCATATTGGAAAGTACTTTGACCATACGCCAAAGAAATACGCCAAGGTGGATGTGGTTCGTTCTGTATTTGTACGCCACACTATCTAAGCGGAGCGCCACCATCGGTTGGCGCGGAGCGTACAAAAAAAATTTTGGTCAATAATGCCTCCCAGATCGCAGGAAATGGCACTTCCCGGACCATATAACTTACATCTGTAATTGTATATTTGGAGGTTTCGTGTAATGAAAATTTGGCACTGGGATGAAAAGAAGACCGAAGAAACGAATTGATTTTTTTCGATTTATTTTCAACAACTTTACAAGTAGCCTACGCACAGCGTTTAACAGGCACACTGCAGCTGCTAGTACTTAAAGTTAGACCAATTAGGCATAAATGATAGTTTGTGTCAATTGGTCAGGAGCTGAAAATTACTGGCCTGGTGCGCACAAATGAATTCTGGGCGTGGCCTACCTATCAGAATTATCAACCTCAAGCTCTCGGGACTGATAGTTGTGTTAATAGATGAACACATGACCAAATTTCCATGACATAATATAACGGTCAAGACGACTAAGAAGTGTTGTACACCCTTACATCGCAGAATCAGCATTCTAGCGACACAGCAGTATTTGATTTAGGAGTGTACAACCGCTGAACGTCTGAACCAACGAGTTTAATCAATCTGGAGGATTCATGTCAATTGGGCGCGCGTACCATGCATGGAGGGTCATGTGATGTGTTCCAGGGTGGTACCAAACTGATATTTCTCTGTAGCAGTTCGAGAATAGTGTTAGTGACTTCGTGAAAGATTTGCACCAAGACGGATCGGACATGGGAACTAACGGCGTAAGAAGGTACTGGTACTTCAGGCCTACAAAATAGTGCTAATATGCTAACGTTAGACATGCTGGCACATAACAAGTACAGATACATTGGGCTTGCTTTGGGAAATGTTTAGTTCAGTGCAACCACGGAATTCTCCATGGAACATAGCCTAATGCTGCTCGACGGGAATATAGCTATCACGTTAGGCTACAGGCACGGTTATTGCTAGGTAACAGGTGTCGTCTGCTGCTCTTAGCACGCATACACATTTACGTACTAGTTGGGTGAAATCATCATGCGTAATGGGTAGAGTAATATATTAGTACCTCCCTGGATCACATCACATGACCCTCCATGCATGGTACGCGCTGAGCGCGTATTTACTGTGTGATAGTTCCTCCAGATTTATTAAACTCGATGGTATGAACCATGTTGCGTCACTTGCACTGTTGCGGCTGAATTTTCCTCCACGCTTACGCGATACGCCAGCCTCGCCATGTAAAGTTTACGCCACGCCAACTGTCGTACTTTTCCCTGGGGCAGTAATGTACGCCGTACGCCAAATTTATTGGCGTACATTTCCATACGCCAAAGATCTTTGTGTGAAAGGTCGTACTTTCCAGTATGGCCACTGGTTACATGACCCACTGGCAGTACCATATTACAATTAAATGACTAGCGCGGTGTGTGCGCTACACATCCCTTGAATATAAGTTTGCTACCCAGGTTAGAATTTACAGATTATACTTTTATAGCTGCACAATACACCTAGGCATAGAGATTACATACAGAATGACATAACCTTCCAACATTAGATTTAAAATTACACATTTAACTATGCCTAGGCTGTAAATTGGTAATAGCCCTACAAACTTAACCCTAGGCTAGGCTACGCTGCTGTTCATCCATGATCATCACATGGGCTTCTTCTGGCTTTCTATCTCTCAAGCTTGGGTAATATTTGACTGAACTAGTCTCTGGCCATGTCTGCAGTAGAGTTACCTAACTTTATGAGTAGGCATAACGTTAGTCCAAAATTTCTAGCCTAACCTGTGTGTAACTGTAAGTAATGTAAGGCCAGCAAACTTTAATTTTGTTAGGCTTAGGCCTTGGACCCCTTAGCTATCTTCAAAACTTGATTCTAAGGCATTCAAATAATTTGACACATACTGTCCATAACCTCCCGTGTTTCAGCTACCGACATATTCTGTTGGTTGCCTTTGGCGCCCATTACGACAAGTTTGTGTTATCAATTACGGTCACGATCACACGCAGTCCTAATTTAAGAAGCCCTACTAGTACTACTACTTTGGTCCGCTGGAAAAGTTGTTAAACGTACACTACAACCTGTCTGTATGCTGTAAGTTGGTACGAAATTTACATAAAATATCATTAGCTATGATTGGTAATTTATAACAGTTGTATATAAAATTATAGAATATTTTAATGAATATTTCTTAGATGTATGTTATTTCTTTTTTTGATATTCTTTTTATTCACGAAGATTCATATGAAGTGTTAGCAAAGATATTCTTTGGTGTTAGACAATCTGGCAAATTGCTAGGCCTGTCTAACACTGGCGGAAATTTCGAAGTTATGCTGATCACCGTCCCAGCTGAAGATGCATGAATGACCACTGCTGAAATAGCTCAGGTAGCCTACATGATCCCAAGCTGGTTCATAATATTATCGATGTAAATATAATCCGTTATTTGCAACGTTAATCTCGCAGGAATATGCAATTATCTTGTAGGAATGTCACTTAGACCTAGTTACAGAGCTGCACTGAAAATAGGCCTAACGTTAGTCTAAACTTTGGCAATAATGACGTACTGTAGTGTAGGCAAAGTAGGCAGACGATTTACCATTTTGGCTGTTGCAAACGATATATCATAATGGAAGTATGCGATGAAAGTTAGATAAAAGAAGAATTGCTTATGATAATAAATCAGGATTAGACTAGGCCTACAGCTAGGTTATGAGCAACTCTACCATTAACTTTAGTCCTATCACACAGTAGCAGTTACACTACTAGTAGCATGGACATGGACAATTCCGGACACCTAAGCCTTAAAACACCCCAAAACTATATCTATTTGGTATAAACCACCTGAAAATATACTTGATATGGTGGGAGAAATATGTTATAGTACGATACACGGCCAAACTTTCTTTCCTGCAAACTGTTTTCACGTTGTATTCCACAAAGATTCTTGTGATTGTGGAACTGGTATTTCTTTGCTCGAGTATTGATAATAATCGGACACACAGTCCCACAGTGTAACGCTGGTGATAAAATTGGTGGCGCAGTTGCTCTTTCAGTAATTATAACAGACTTCATAGATCTCCGTCATTTTATTGACAAATATGTAAGTATTTACTTGCACACGGGTCATTTCGTACTTTTTGGTGAAATTTGGCTGTTCCTGTAGGTTGTCATGGTGAAATCGTGCATTTCTTAGGGGTGTCCGAAATTGTCAGTGTTCCGAAATTAGCGATACTGACTATAGCAGTAGCATTTGTGTTAGATGTCAAAATGTCAGTCTTGCATGAAGGGAAAAAAAAAAAATCGGATGTGACAATACTTTTATGGCTCTATCATTTTCAAAACTTGAGAGGAGCTATTTAGATCTATGGTATCTGGTTTACACAGTAGTCTATCTGGACCAGTAGTAGAGAGAGATGACCAGACAATTACCTAGGCCTAGTAACATACTTAAATTAGCACACACAACTAAAGCAGCGTCTAGCCTTGGCCAACCTTGGGATAAAAAGCATAGAAATGTGCTCAACCATGTGGTATACTTTGTGTTTTGGGTTGACCTAGGGCTGGCTATAAGATAGTTCTCATGTTGAGTAAACACACTAAGCCAGCCACTCTTTACTAATTAATGGTACCATCAAGTGATACAGGTCTGTTCGGATCCCTATAATTGTCTGTGATTACGTGACGTACAGGCGCATCCAATTTTATGTTCCTGATTAATGAGCATTACTTGTAGAGAGAGCAACAAGCCATACTGTAAGATCCTTGTGGATCATTCACATGTATCTTCTTAGTCACACAAAACTGAGCACTTACAATCGTATTTGCCAACATCACACTTAACGTGTAAGAAACTTCTTCGTTTCATGTAAACATTTCTTGAATTTTATTTTAATAGCTTTGAGTTCATTGGCTTACCAGTATGGAAGATGAAACGCCCTCCTCGTCAAACGTCACCTTTAATCCGTTTGAAGCAGAAAGTTTGGACAGTCTTCATTTACCGACTTTCAGTCCTTCGGTATTCTCCACCAAAGTTGGGACACCGTCTAATGCCAAGAAGGTAAAAAATAGCTTGCCCAGGAAGCCATCCATCATTAGCTTATATAAGCCAACTTCTACTTACTGTGATGTCGCACAGGATCTGTGTTAAACCCATGTACCAATCACAAGAAGTTTACCAGGATATAATCTGAATAAAGTCACCATCTAATTATGTACATGTGCTTTGATCATGAAGCCATCCATGATTAGCTATAAGCCCATAAATTCTGTAGAAAAATTACTCTTTTTGAGACTGTCAAATTATGTTTGTGTATTTCTCCTGCAGAAGCCCCCTGAATTCCGCTGGTCCATCGACCAACTGGCTTCCCTCTATCCAGCAGACATTGACGAGAATGTAGAGCAGGTAGAGGTCCCGCTGGATCATGAAATGGAAGCCAAAGTCCAGAGCACCATCAGTAGGGTAAGGCAGTCACTTAAACAGTTATTAGCGATCAACTCTTCAGAAAAATGACTATTTTGGTCATTGGCTGATTTTGTTGCTCGTATGCTCTATACCAGGGTTTCCCTAACTTTATCCCCCACGAAACCCCTCTGGATGTCAGAGTTGTCCACGAACCCCCAAATTTTCGAGACACGATCTGAGTCATTATTATGATACGCATAATAGCCTGAGTCTGTTGCATAATTCAGTTATTTATCACATGCACGGTAGGGTACTACTATGGCAACATATGCGTATGGAACGCGAAAAGAGTTTGTCAATAGGTACTTTTGTACATTACTTTTGTACATTACTAAATTATATGATATATCAGATTTTAGTTCAACAAAACGTACTCTAGTTCTGACTTTCAGAAACAGCTCACGAATCCCCTGGGATGGACTCCCGCACCCCCTTGGGGTTCATGCACCCCAGTTAGGGAACCCCTGCTCTATACTTTAGTTTTGAGAAACACAATTGAAAGTATGTATGTATATTAGATCCTCCTGCAAGCAGGAACTTGCAAAGAAGCCTCATTGGCTTATCAAAGCCACAAGCTGACCGAAGTCAGTCTCTTAGATTCATATTTAACGTCCATGATTATGAATTGTTAATTGTCAACAACTCTGTAACTGGACGACATACATTAATCTGGGAGTGATTCGAACCGGGGAACTTATGATTGCAAGTGATGATCTAGACCTCGGGGACACCAAACTGCTTTGTGTGTCAACTTCTTTTTTGAATTCTTAAACTTGCATTGACCCCACCCCACCCCCCCCCCCTCCCACCCGTTTCTTACTCTATACTATGACGATCAAAATTCTTGGAAGTCATGAAACAGTGGACATATTCGGATATAAACGTAAGTCATGGAAATCATATTTTATTCAGTGCGACAATCTACTTTTTAAGTTTATTGAATTGAATTTAAGCTTATTGAATCCCTGTTGGATTGTCTTACAGGGAATAGGGGGGAGGGAAGGGAGGGGGGTAATATCAATTACTTTGGGGACCCCTAATCTGGTCTCATTGTCACTCAATAGCGTGATTTTTGATACAGGGTATGGTGGAGAAACTCCAAAAAATTAAGGTTCTATATTGTTAAATCCAAATGAGAATAATTTGTCTTCAAACTGTTTATTTCTTTGTTTACACTGTTTTGTCTCTCTATTCAACAGTTTTTTGAGGAAAATCTTCACGTGCCATCTCCCTGGTCCAATCCTAGTCAAGCTGCAAAGAAAAAATTCAATTCCTCAGGTCTTTCATGTAAGTTGTCAGTTGATTTTCTTTCTTTTTCAAAACGGTACATGTAGGAACACCAAATAAATTAGTGAATGGACTAAAACATCACCTCACGGCAGCCCAACTTTGAGTCTGAGAAACATCCGTTGTAATGAGTGTCAGACTGACTGAAAGTGACACGGGAGCATGTCGACTTTATTTTCTGATGTCATGATTCGCACAATCCTTTACCAGGCTTCCTCCTCGTGTGAAAGTCGGCTTGGCGTTTTCGAGTCTGTTCCAGAAATAATCCTAATCTATCGAGCATTTTTCAAAACAAGATTGTTATTTTTTTTAATCTAAGACACTCTCCTAGATTTCTTGACCGAATGAAAATTAATGAGCCAAAAAGTAACGAGTTATCCATTTATTAATTTTTCTTACTTTAGCATAATTAGCGTAAAAGGCAAGAGAAAATGATAGAAAAATCACTTAGGCATGGAAGGAGTACAGCGAAACCCAAAATTTCAGTTGTAATAAATGTACCGTAACTGTGAGCTCACGGAAAGAAATAATAAGAATGCCCTCAGAGCAATATCTAACCCTCATAATTCACCCCCACCCCCCTCCTCCACCACCCTCCACCCATCTGTTATCCAACCCTGTAATTCCTTATACAATTAAGGTAGAAAATTATAGCTAATGGGAACACTATAAAGACAACGTGCGTCAGAGAAGTAAGAAATGTTGTAACCTGGATTCTCTCTATTCATAGATTGACATCACACACGACTAAACAATCGCCAAGAAAATTGACAAATGCGTGACTTATACTTCACTTGAACCTGAACTGAAAGTTGACTAGCCAAGGGAAAATGTCCTACAAATCTAATTTTTTAAAACCTTTTTTATGCAAATAGCATCAATGTCAGTGTTGCAATCAACTTTTAAAAACTGTGATGATGATTCTGGTCTCCTTTGACATAACTATATTACACTTCCCATAACTATATTACACTTCCCATAACTATATTACACTTCCCATAACTATATTACACTTCCCATAACTATATTACACTTCCCATAACTATATTACACTTTCCATAACTATATTACACTTCCCATAACTATATTACACTTCCCATAACTATATTACACTTCCCATAAATATATTACACTTCCCATAACTATATTATACTTCCCATCTGATTAGCTCATCCATTCAGTCATTGTGGGCATGCTCATGGTGTGGCTGGCCTTATCACACTATCATCTGCACGACCTTCTTGTTGGTTCTTCCAATTGTAGTGTCCCAAAAGTTGTACAGCTGCGAGCCAACTTCTGCCAAAGACAATAGCCCACAGGACGCACCGTCTCGAGGGGTTGACGGTGAGTAACTTTGCCTTGTGACTATTTCATATTTGTCTCTCGTTTTAATTATTTTTTAAATTTTTTTAAAGGATTGAGATTTAAACCATTGACTTCACACCCCAATTTTGTTTCACACATGCCACATGGATTTCAAGACAAGTTTGTAATTTGATATAGACATGCAATCAGCGTCCATAGCCTAGTGGTTATAGGGTGTCCGCATATGAAGCGGGAGGCCCAGGTTCGTATCCCGGTGGAGGCTGGAAGTTTTTTCACTGATCTGGATTTTCCAACTCCCTACAATTTCAATTTCATATGTATTCATTTGCCTTTGTCGTTTATTTTCCATTTCATTGAACAGAGTCTGTTCAAAGTATCTCTTTCGAGATCCGGCTTTAGGAATCACAAATGATTTCGAGTTGGTTAACATCATGTTTGATCTCTAAACTGCGGCAAAAAATGTCACCAAAAACAGAACTAGTATTGTTCGATACAGGTGACAAACGCCTACAGTGGAATTACGACTTTCCTTACCGGTTTTGAACCTCTGGACATACAATCAGTGTCCATAGCCTGGTGGTTAGGGTGTCCGCATATAAAGCTGGAGGCCTGGGTTCGAATCCCGGTGGAGGCTGGAATTTTGTCACTGTTCAGGATTTTCCAACTCACTACAAATTAAATTATATATTTATAGATATATATATATATATAGTATACCAGTAACAGAAATCTGATAAGAGAATTAGAAACAAATTTGCAAACAACAAATAAACTTGTTGACTAAAAACAGGATTGAAACCAACTGAGCCATCCAGCACTTAGTTTTTGGTGATCCACATATAGTTATTTATATACAGAGGCGGGGAGGGGAATGGGTGGTAGGAGATTTGGAAATGGTTGCCAGTCACTACACTGCATAAAATA
>JAIPMN010170334.1:0-10287 GCA_020650975.1 Apostichopus californicus
GCTTGCACATGGTGTTATTAATCTCATGTACATAGTCAACTTAAAATAACGCAATGTTGAAAACAGATGTACTATCGCTAAATTTGGGGAAATTAATAATTAAGAATCACAAATGATTTCGAGTTAGGTAGCCATAGTTAAATGTGTGTAGTATGAATCTTCGACGGGCGCGAAGGGTGGGGGGGTGGCACTCACATCTATAAATCTTCAAGTTTGCTTCTGTTTGGTCCCTGGATTGATATGTCAGTCATAGATCAATTTTAACAAAAGTCAACATCTGACAAGTGATTGGACTTAATTAATTTAACATCCATACACAGTTGAGGAACATCGAGAAACATTATGTATCGTCCAAATGTTACACAGTGATGCTTTGAGGTGCGTTATACCAGGGCCTTTTAAAGAATTTTTAGTGGGTGGGCCATTTCCTAAAAGGGACCATCATGGCACTATCTGAGCGCCACCATCGGTTGGCGAGGCTTTAGCAAGAATGTTTTATGGAACGCGAAAGGGCAAACTTATTTCGTTGTCTAAACTTAAGTTGTTGCCATCGGCGCTGTTCAACAATTGCTCAACCACGTGATGTAAAAAATATATAGCTCTTCTCAAACTAAATTCAACTTGCACTGCATATGCTTACTATACGCACGTCGTTAATTAGGATATGTGGGTAGTGCAGACTGTTTAGAATTATTTTCATTGTTGAGTCTATTAGTAGCAGTAGTAAGAGTTCCAATATGGCTCTAGGTGTAACCAGGGAGTTTTAATGGAACTCCCTGGTGTAACAGTGGTTGGCTTAGTAGTAGTAGTGGTAGCAGCCCACGTATCATGCATTCTCCTGCGCTGGTGATGTTTGTTGAATTTCGTGCGAAACGCCTATTATTTACATTACGTGGTTGAGCAATAATGTTGAACAGCGCGGATGACAACGACGTAAGTTTATAGACAACGGAAGTTTAGACATCAACGTGAGTTAAAGCAACAGCATATGAAAACAGCAGCAACAACTTAACTTCAGACAACAACAAACTTAGACTAGACAACGAAATAAGTTTTCCCTTTTCGCGTTCCATAATGTTTTGCCAAATATGCCTCCCAGGTTGCCGGAAATGGCACTTCCTAGGCCTTCTCAGTTGCTTCTAAACATTTTGAGATCTCATGTTTTAAAAATTTACACATTAATGGGAAAATTTTTATAGGGGAAAATTAAGGCTTTACGTTACTTGGTACACTCTGCGTTATTCATTGTTTTACACAGGTAAGTGAAGATATAAAAGCACGCTATAGGGCATTCTGATGGTAGCCGTATAGCCTATATATGCTGAGGGGAATCCATTGGGGAATTTAGGTGTAAATTAACTGTTAGATTTGTGTTTTTATTATCTGTTTTACATGCCAAAAAGGGACCTACTATAGGGAGGGAGAGGATGGGTATTTGAGCTCAGTGAGTGGGCCGTGGAAGGGACTGGGTGCCTCTTAGTTTAAACATTGGGGCACTGATATAGGGGCTAACAAAAAAACTGACACATAGACGTGATAAATATATTTATGAACCGTAGTTTCACATTAGACTACTACAATGTTCACGCGGTTTAAATCTTAGGAGCTCTCTACATGTATTGTGCATTTATTGTGCATATACGTGATGAGCGGTTAAACTAAACCTTGTGTTCTCTTTTAACGCCATTCATACAACACGTGCCTAGAATCTTGAGGTTGCACACTACTGACTAATGATATCAGAAGAAATGATATGAACATTTTACAAACTGTCCAGACGTTCATAATATCGTAGGCTTTCTTTCATTTTAGGAAGTGAAAATTTCAAGGGGCAGCTGCCCCCCCCCCTACCCCCGCAGGCTAAGGCCCTGTAGTTGGCATCAGTGAACTAAATCACAAATAAAACATTTTGTGAACATATGTACATAACTTCTAAACTATAACTTGAGGTATAATGATTAACATGGTTATAACAACAACATGACTAGCAGCTTAGCAGCCAGGTTTAGCACCATGTATGTATCTGTCTCAAATCTCGTTTGATATATGTAATTTGCTCAAAAACACTTCAAGACTATCCTGGGTGACTTTGCTAACCAAACTGATTGCACAACATTATTTACACATATAGTGTTATATTGCTTGTACGTGAAATACAATATACTATGATAACAAAATATATATATACTGCAAGGAGATTGGCGAATGCTTCGGGCTTTCATTATCTAGTGGCCTGTGCAGATGGCCTTAAAGGTATATGAGCGCGGTTCCTCACTTAATTTACGCTATCAATAAAATCCATAATTCTTATTTCAATCCAGATGAAAAGTTCTATTTTTCTAAGATTAGAATAAAACATTAATAACATAATAATCTGATGTAGCACAATGTTTAAGCTCCCTTTTGTGGGATACACGAGTCATTATGTGTCTGAATGATACTCCAGCGCCTATACGCGAATCAGTTACCAAACCTGTGGATGGGTAACATTTGATAGTGTGTCCCCACCCTTAGAAGTGGGGGACGTGTCCCCTGCCCCCCCCCCCCTCACCCGCATGGTTGACGCCTCTGCTGCCTATACATTAAGAAGGAATAGGTCTACAAAGTTACACCGTAAATTGACGCAAAGTGCTATAACTTATTTCATAAGGATCTTTCACAGGTGATTTGGACTGATGTTCTAATAGTAAATGATTATAATTTTACTTATAACTTATTATTTTGTATCTGCTTATATCACCGTCATATCCCTCTTCAAGGGTGTAGTAGTCACTCCAAAATAAAGAAGAGCTGGTGTATACATGATCACTGTATGTTTCTGCAATCCACTGATGAGGACGAAGTTATGGAATGTATCAAAGATCTTCAAAATGGTAGTCAAGGACAATTATAATATTCATTGTAAAGTTGTTAAAGCATTTAATAACATTATTGTTCGTCCATTAAGCCATCTTGTAAGCAGGTTTTTTTAATAGTGGTACAATGTGCCCAATGATCTTAAAATTACACGTGCTGTTCCTGACTACAAAATTAAAGTAACAGAAAAAGGTGAAAGATAACTAGAAGGCCAATTCCTGCATTGCCAGTCTTTTCCAAGATATTTGAAAAATCAGCATATCATGGTGCTTTAAATTTCTTTCACATTATAGCATAATGTATGAAAACCAAATAATCAAAAATATTGCCCACTGTGATTTATCCCACTTGTTTGTTTCTGCTAACATTTCAAAATCTCTCAAATATACATCAACATCTTCATTCTCATGCAGACGAGGCACCTTCATCGTATTTACACTTTCACCACCTGCCACTGAAGTTGGGTTCACTTGAACTATGGCCGTTTCGTTCTCTATGTGAAGTTGCTTTAGTTTTACTTCTTTATCTGCCTCTACTTTAGCCTTGTTCAGTCCATGAGCTTGTTGTACTTTTGTTTTTCTATTTCATGATTTTGTTTACACTTTTCTATTTCAATTTGTTCTTCTATCTTACGTATCTCTATAGTAAGTAGTTTATCCGCATTTCTTTTGGAAGACCTTTAGGTATCCCTGGTGAACAAGTTTGGTCCTCCCTTTTATCTGTCGTGTTCATTTTCACTTCACTTTTCTCTGATCTTACATTATACATGATGCACCCTTAAGTGGAGAATATGAAATAGGAATTAAATAAATAACGGTTTACAACCTTTATGTGCGATCTCTACCGCAGTTTCAGCGAGAAAATGTCCAAGAAGAACTCCTAAAAAAAATCCATAAAAGTGACTCAGCTGTCTTAGTTGGTTGCTGTTTGTATTCTATATTATTGTTTCTTCTTCTCTGCCACCAAACAATAACTTCTTCCACCTTGATTAACGCAAATGCATTTTTATGTAACAGCTTGTTTTTAAATGGACAACTCCGCTTCCATAATTGGGCGTTGAATGATCTACACCGTACAATCAGCTCCACCACTATGCGGTTGTATGATGTCGTTACATACCTTCGGGATCTTGCTTCTTCAGATGTTTTCTGAAACGATTACCATCCATCCGTTTCGCCCAAGTTTCATGCTTTTTACGTGACCCGCCATGCGGGATACAAAACGTCACGGCCAAACGGCACTACCGAACCATCTCATTCTTACAAACGAAACTCAGGTCAAGCGAGCCAAAAAAGTACATACGCCCTCCGACCTGCAGAGACAAAACGCCCAACCACCCACTGAAACATTCAAAAAACTACAAAAGGACGACCAGCACGCAGCGAAACAAAACACCCCTCCCCAGCACACCACCGTCCAAAAATGGCAGCCCCAGATAAACGGCGAAAATCGCCTTCAACCTGAATGCGAATGTCAGACTTCACCGCCTCCAGGACTGCCTGCCAACTGGCAAATTTCTTCCTAAAAACAACATCACATCTATTCCTCCAAACAAGTTTTTTCACAACAGAACAAACACAAATAATACGCTGCAACACAGCAACAGAACAAACTGGAGGATCTAACCCATATAAAACAAAGCCCTGTCCTACCGACCAGGAACGGTCTCCCGTTAAACGGTCGGTCCAGGTCTGAAACCACTCCCACAAGCTTAAAACAAAGGAACAATGCCAAAAAAACATGGGCAGTACTCTCTAAGCTGTCACAGCCGGTCCTCGGGCATAGTCCACCACCTAATCGCCAGTGATACTTTTTCAGATTGTTCACCAAGGCACCGTGTGCAATTCTCCATGCAAGAACACGGAGCCTGCAACCATTCGGCCTTGAATGCACCGAACGCCATACTTCGGCAGGATAACGTCCCTGTACAGAAATTGCATTCAAGGCCCTTTCCCGCAAGGAACTGTGAACGAGGGCCGGCCGTGACAGGTCAACAGGGGGCAACTCAATAAGAGCGGAGCAAATGACACGCACCACTCTGCTTGGTGTGCTACTATGCGGTTCTCTGTTGCTAAACAGCGCCGGAACCCATCGACGCAAGTGCAACCCGCCCCAAAACGTACACAATATGAACAAGGCAACCCTGGGTCAGTTACCGCTACAAACAATTGCTTAAATAACAAAAAAAGTTAATTTACTTCCCAAATGAACTACCCCTAGTCCCCCCTTCTCCAGTTTTTGGTACAATACCGCCCTCTTGACAAGCTCTGTACCACCCGACCAAATGAATGAAAATATCGCTCTCTCCAACCGCACCAGGACGCGACGCGGAATTGGGTGCACCGCGCCCGGGTACCACAAGATGGGCGAAACAAAACGATTAATAACGGTGACTTTCCCCAAGATCGAAAGCCAGCGGGTGCCAAAGGTTTCGAGCCTGCTCTCAAATACCTCAGCCCTCTCGTTCCAGGTGACATCACAAGGTGCATCGTAGCCGAACAATTTACCATTAATTTTGATATTCTGATCCGACCACGATGCACCGAATGGCAAGTCTCTGTATCTCCAGCTACCAAGGCGAAGGCCCTTTGTCTTTTCCGGATTCAACTTCGCCCGGTAGCTCTCTCAAAGATAGATAAATCCTGCGAGAGGGCACGAAAGGAGCCTAGACTCGAACCAACACATGTGACGTCATCTGCATATTGAACGCATTTCACTTTGGCACCCCCTGGCACAACGAATGGAACAAGTCTGGAGTCCCTTTCCAAAAGACGAGAGAGGGACTCGCTAAACAAAACATAAATAAATGGAGACAGAGGGCACCCCTGGCGCACCCCCCTCTCTACGTTAGAAACCTCCGAACAAAACCCATTTACGATAACAGAACTAAAACTTTCCTGATACAAAACAGAAATCCATTTACGTAAATTTGGGTGCAACTTAAACGTCTCCAATACATTCATTAAAAAACCGCGATCCACCATGTCAAAGGCATTCTGCTGGTCAAGAGAGACCAATGCACATGGCAGATCACGCTCAATAACAAAGTCGGTCAAGTCGCGCATCAACCACGTGTTCTGCTGGATGCAATGACCCTTCACTGCACAAGTCTGGAGATCACCCACAAGATGCGGTATAGCCAGTGCAAGGCGGTTGCACAAAGCCTTAGCCAGCAACTTGTAGTCCACATTTAACAAGGTGATCGGACGCTTGTTATGAGGATCCAAGGGGTCCCCAGACTTGGGCAGCAAAGTAATCATGCCCAGACGTTAACTTTGGTTTAACAGTCCGTTTTGGAAGGCGTCCTCGAAGACGGCTCTGATGTCGGGTCCTATTATTGCCCAGAAGGTTCGGTATAACTCCCTCGGAAGCCCGTCCGAACCCGGGGACTTGCCATTCTTCATCTTCGAAGGCGCCTTCCAAAGCTCAACAGTGGTTATTCCGCCCACCCCCCCCCCCCCAAAAAAAAAAATATCATTGACATCGTGAGGAACAGTTTTTGAGATTCCCCTCAATAAATTGGCCTGTGCCGACAAGTCGACATTGCCACGCGTAAACAAACTCAAATAACAATCTTTATATACGCGGACAATCCCGTGAGGGTCACTAACCACGGTCCCATCAGTAGCGCGCACAGATGGGACGCGTCTGTCACCCGCCGATGAGCTATCCTGGAGGCTTCTTCTCCATTAGGTCTCACCAGCAACGTAGCCAGGAATTTGAAAGGGGGAGCACTTTTTGCGATTGACATGGATTTTCAAAGTTGTAGGCACGACTATCTGAGCGGAGCGCCACCATCCGTTGGCGCGGAGCGTACAAGAAAATTTTTGGTTTTACAAACCCCCCAGAGGGCCGGAAACGGCCCTTCCCGAGTGTTCATTCTGGTTCCCTGGCCTCTTGCTCACTTGAGACACCTCATTCAATATCACTTTTAAACCCAAAACACAAACGAGTACGTAATTCAATACTACGTAATGTATTTAAAATTAACAAGGTACATGTACAGAGTAGTCTTGCTTTTCAACTTCTGATCCTTGTAGATACAAAGATAGGCCAGAAATGTCTTTGATACAACTATAGCCAGTAAATGTCTTTGATACAACTGTAGCTAGTAAATGTTTAAGTTAGCCTAATAAGAGAAGGCGAGAGCTATCAGACGATTGCCATCTGATGCAAATTTCTCAACTGTTTTCTCAACTGAAATATTATTTGCGTAAACGTGTTCTTAACTAGATGTTAAAAAACTGACAAGATCGGATCCTAGTCTTTTTCGGCTGGTAGAGTGTTGAATGAAACGGCACGCGATAGAAATGACAGCCTAGATGACAGAAGAATAGGTCACTTAATTTAGCCATATTCTTGCTACGTTCATTTCAATTGTTTTTATCCTGTCTAGACTCTTAAACTCGTCCAGCAAGCTTATGGATTTGAATTATGGGTGTTTAAAAAATCAACTTGGCCAAAAAAGTTGTAGGCCCGGGCCTACAGTGCTACATACTGGCTACGCCCCTGATCATATGATGTCATATTATCAGCAGATTTTGTGTCCTGTTTGAATTCTTTTACATGTTCTTTAACATAATATATCAGAAAGAAAAACATAGTGCTCTTTTACAATTTTTCCAGTAGGATGATTCTTGTTTATTGTCCAATGTCTGGACTTTAATACAATTGACGAACTTAACTGATGGACAATATAAACTTTCATATTTTGTAATATAGCCAGATATGTAGTGGTCTAAAAACAAATATCGTTATCGCAGTATATAAGCAATGTAATAATTATTTATAGGAAGTGCGTATCACGTACGATTGCTAGCTTAGCTTCATAACATGCTGTTCGTGCAACAACTTAGGACGAATCATATATGAGAATGAACGTTGTCGACGTTGTTGTGCATACGGTTCGTGACATTCCATAGAGTGCGGTTAGGTAGGCAATATGCATTTTATTACGCAGTGGCCAACTGTAGGCTTGTAATAGGTTATATGCTAAATTTAGCTAATTGCATCTGCCAAACTAAGTAAGTAGTTGAATTAGTAGGCGTGAATGTTACTACGATTATAATCGATTTAACGGAGCTGTATTCAAGATCAAAAGAGCACTGACAAAATACCATGCTAAAAAACGACAGTTTTTAAACATTTTTTTCGACACTGAAAGGGGGGAGCGACTCCCCTACTCCCCCCCCCCCCTGGCTACGTCCCTGGGCCTCACCCACGTATACGCCGTACTACACGGGTGCATATGCCTCCAGACATCGGCTAAAAGGTGTGCCGAAGTGAATCTGTCCAGCTCTGTGATCCCAGCGTCAGGACTAGCAGACACAGAAGCCCCGAGTCTGTCAAGAGCCGAGTCTGGGACACAGTTAAAGTCTCCGACCATGACACATGGTGCACTACCAGGAACTAATGAAGGCAGCGTGTTAAAAAAAATCTCGTCTAGCAGAAGGCCGATTGGGAGCATACACATTGCAAAGGTAGATGTTACCCTGTGGATACTTGAATAGAATGCAAACCAATCGGCCCTCATGATCCGTCTCCACCCTAGTGGCACAACCCGCCTAACGAGGTGACAGAAGGATGACAGTGCCACAGGATGAAGACGAACCAAACGAAGCATGCAGCCCACCACCCCACTCATAAGACCATAGAGGGACATCTTCTTCCAAAGTATGTGTTTCTTGCAGGCAAACGCAGTCAGACCTCCATTGACTTACAATATTGGAAAATGCGACTGCGCTTGCGATGATCCCTCGTGCCATTCACGTTCAAAGTGGCAACTAAAAATGTATGGGCCATGAGAGGGCAATGAGGCAAAACTACGCCGACGACGATTCTGAAAGCTTCAAGCGCGCTCTAGACGACATATCGTCGTCCGAGTCGTCACTTGAGGCCGACCTTTTTAGAGAGAGAGGGTTCCCCCATCTCGTCGTACCAGCTCGTCCCAGTGGCACGTTTCGGCTCAATGATCACCGAGTCTCCGGAGTCGCTGTCAGACAGAGCCTCCGGAGACCCGATGACCACCGACTCCCCGGAGTCGCCGTCAGACAGAGCCTCCGGATCTGGCGATACCGGCGGCGGACTGGGGACGGAACTGGACGAGTTGATGGGGGAAGCTGGTGGAGACCCCATGTCCGCTTCGCGGTGTGGTGGAGGCGGTGTGGGCACGGGGTTGGGGTCTGCAACGACGGGGGAGGGTGAACCAGGTGCGGAAGGTGAATCCTCACCTGGTTCCCCCTCCTTGCGTGAAGCTTCTTTCGAGGCAGTTGGTGCGTCAGAACTTGGCGCCTTTGCTTGACCTCCACTCTTTGTCATAAAGACATAAGAGGAGGGACAAGCGCGAAAAACATGTCACTCCTTCCCACAGAGTGAGCACACAACTTCGCTTGGGCAAGCAGAGGTATCATGCCCAAGACGAAGGCAGCGCCCACACTTTTTGTTTGGGCAGCCCTTGGCTTCGTGCCCGGTCTCCTCTCACCTGAAGCAGGTACGGGGCTGACCGGGGCATGAGCGGCGATCCTGGGGGATGGGGGGATATATCCCCCTATGAAAATGGGTGGAGGGGATGTAATACACCATATCCCCCTCCCCCCACCAAATGCCAGGGATAAGAATATGTTTATGCCTACATTTATGCATCATCGTGAATGTACGGCTCTTTTTTAGCTTCATTTCTCGTCTACCATAAACGCAGTGCGATCTTTCAAATAAAGCGTCTTTATAAAGCAAGAATAGTTGACTGTAGGCTTCATTGGCCCTATAACAACAAAAGGTATTATTGCGACCACGGTATTGATATAGTACATATATGCACCCTCATAGTATTCATATAGGCCCTATAGTAGTTTTCATAGAGAAAGGAGTGGAGGGAAGTTTTGGTATCAGATGTTGATACCGAAGTTTGAACCAGGGACCTCCAATTGTCACCGCAGGCGAGCACTCTACCATCGTACTGCCCGGCCAAGTTAGCCTACATTTGCTAGGTCGTCGCGTTATTCCCTAAGTTCAACTCATCAGGTTTTCCCTAGCTAAGAAGCAAACAGAATGTAACTATGTGTAATTGTGTATTACATGTGTATAGTCCTATAATAGCCTGCATGGGGCTATTTTCTTCATCGAATAATATAAAAGAGCTCTCGAACATTCTAACGTAGCGCCTGAAACAAGATTGACAGGGGCAATTTTCCCAAAATAACACCCGAAATTAAAAAAAAATATTTTGGATCCTGATTTCGGACATGATATCCCTATTTTAAAGTTGGGTATATGCCGCTTGGAAACCTCGGGAAGTGCCGTTTCCGGCCATCTAGAGGGTTTTCAAATCCCAAAATTTTCTGGTACGCTTCGCGCCAACCTATGGTGGCGTTACGCTTAGATAGTCAACAAGGTCATATCCCCCCCCCCCCCACTCGGAAGTACGGATCGCCG
>JAIPMN010170428.1:0-10170 GCA_020650975.1 Apostichopus californicus
AAAAATTTGTGAAAGATGAGCTTCTGCAAGTGCAGAAGCTAATCTTTCCCTTGAAAATCTTGCATTTGAAGGTAAGGTACAAAATAGCATCTTTAAAGTCACATCTCTGGTCAAGTGACTTTAAAGATGCTATTTTGTACCTTACCTTCAAATGCAAGATTTTTAAGTGAAAGATTAGCTTCTGCACTGATAATATACTGGAGTTTCTGCTGGGGCAGTACATCCACTTTGAACTTAGGTTATCCAAGCTTGAACGTGACAGACCATAAATCTGACATATTTAGAAGCAATACTACTGACCATTCTTAAATTTCTCTCTTCTTGTTACTTGACCAGAGATGTGACTGTAAAGATGCTATTTTGTACCTTACCTTCAAATGCATTCACTGGTCCTTAAAACTGTTTTATTGCCATCACTTAATTTGAACAATTCTTGAAAGTTACTAGTACTAATATAAAGAACAATTAGAGAGGCTCAGCTATATACAAAGGCGTGACAACTTCTATACAATTAAATAGCAATAAGATACTTAATGATTTAGTAATTTTATAAATGACGTTATTGTCATTTTATTTTGTGTTATGTTATCTGCTTCTACATATATATATAATATTTTGTATTTCCTGAAAGGTTTCTTCAGTCAGGTTGTGTTTCTTGAGGCAATCGTCCTTTTTATTATTATTCCGTTTGAAAAAAATATGTCTGAAGATTAAGTTAAATTAATATTCATTGTTTAAATCAATAAGATAAGAGAGGGCATTAGATGGATGGCACTTGAATGGAAAGTAGGTGGACTCTGTTTATACCACACTTGGTTGAAAATTTTAAGTAGATTTTATTATATGGGGATAATATGGGTTCTATCTTTTTGTGTGTATGTGTGCATGTTTCCATCAGGGACATCCAGAAGGGGGCGAGGGGCCTGTGTCTTCCGTTCTGAAATGTTGTTTTTAATTAAAACAACTTGTTCAAAACAAGGCACGTAGCGAACAAATATAGCAAGAATGTGTGCGATCATTCCTTGCTTTTTACGGATGTCTTTCTGATACAGTGTTATTTCGGAAATAATTTCTTTGACTACCTTTGATACTTGTCTCCAGGGCCCTCTCCTCTGTGAAGTCCTTTTTCTGAAACTGACCAGACTACAGTTTTGATAACATTCCATTCTTAGCATTTATGTACAGCTGTGTGTTGGTAGTTTGGTTCGACGAATTTATTTCCCAAATATCAATCTTGTCACATCCGGGTTGAATCTCTTGAGACATGCAATGAAAAAGAATGGTTATTTTATGGAAATCACTTTCGTGGTACCATTTGACCAATAGTTACCAGAATGTGATCATGGTAATAGAGGCCCAAAAGTTGCAATCCATGCTATAAAATAACCACGTTCAGGAAGTCTGCCTGATGTGTAGCAAGAGTTTCATCTTGTGATAAAGTTTATTTCATACAGGGATGTGGTGGTGCAGGGATTTGCCAGAGAACCATAATTCTGTTCTAAACTTATAAAAGGTCATCAGTAATGACCTCAAAGTTTATTATGCTTAAGTTGTTGCAAATTTTCAACTGTACCTGTCCAGGAGAATCTGACCATGGACCCAGAAAAACTACCATTATGCCCACACATTCAGGCAGGTTCAAGTCGGTTAGTTACATAAATGTTTCATCATGGGAATATGCTTCCAGGGTGGAATTTTAACTGCTGGTCACTAATGCTTTTATAGTTGATATAAAAGCATTTCCAGCAGTTGACCTAGTTAAAGCAGCTTGGGGGATGCAAGGGTTTGTGACTTCTGACTGGCACCTCTCATCTTAGAAAGGATGAAATGAGAGGATCACCATCAGTTATTGCCTGGATTGCTCACTTAGTAAGCTGCATGATTTGTAATCCTGTTGTCACTGTTTTGAAAACCTATCTTAGCCACACACAAATAATCACTTATGTTAATTAATGTTAATTAAAAAATGTTAATTATTGTTAACTTCACAGTCAGTTCTCTGTTGATGATTTGTGTGAATTATTTAACCTTTAAATCCAGTAGTACCTTTAGGATTGATGGAAATGTACACAAAGTCAAAGATTTTTATGAATAAGGTAAATTGTCATTTTACGTTCTTACAACCTGAAATGTTCATGGATTCTTGAACATTTCCTTTTTCTTTTTTTACCATTTTATATATATAAACTGTATCAGGGACAAACTTTCTTCAATGATATCAAAGTCGTTACTTATAATCAATCAGTGATATGTTACAATTAAATATCATTTACCTGTTTTATTTTTTAATCCAAGTAGTAACATCCATCCAGCACAAAGTATGTGTATTAATAGTGTGACCATTGAGTGTTGCACAGATGTGGCCGTATCTCCTCTCCCTTGCTTTGGCTCCTTTTTTGTGGGGGGGGGGGAGGGGTTCAGATTGTGCATTTGGGGAGGGGAGGAAAGGAAATACTTAAATCTTTAGTATAAATATGTCTTTAAAGTGTGAATCAGTTTTTTCATTATGAATGCATTGATCTTCCCTGGTGTTTAAACTGCTTAAAAAAGCCAGTTAAAACATGAAACAGGATATGGTGACATGTTTCTATGTCTCATGCAACAAAAATTTTGCCCTGGAAAAGCACTTTCCTTCCAAACTGAAATGTTATCATCAGTAACTTGGAAGAAAGTTTTCTTTTTTAAAACTTTTCATTGTTTGATATTTTTGGGGGGCTTTTGTTTTCATTTATGAGCCAAGTGTTACTTGTCTGTTATATATCTGTTACATCGCTAATGTTGCATTACCGATGAAACTGATTTGTTTACAGTGAGACTTGGTCTAATCTTTCATCTCTTGTTGTGCCTTTGTATTTGTAATTTTCTATGAACTGACCAAAAGAGAGATTTACTGTTCGTGTGTGTCATAGTCGCATTACATTCTTATGAAGTTTCAATAGTATTGTAACAGTGTTTGTTGATACATTGTGCATTCAAGTTTGAAATGTGGTTTGAAATATTCCTATAAACATATAAATGGATTTAATATATTCTTGGACAGAAAAGATATTGGTCGACTTTCAATTGCTCATATCCTTCTGATGTGTTTTTTGATCAAAGAGAATGTTTCATCATAAATTTTTTTTTTCAGTTTATTAGAAGACTGAAGTATTCAAATTAAATGAAAATCCTCATGTTTGGTGAGTTGGGAGTCAAATCTGTTTAATTCCTAAAAGTTTGAAGTGCTTTTTCCTATTTTAAATTTTTTGTTTTGCTTCTTAGGTGTACTAAAATTGTTTTGTTATCTCATTATTCACTGTTATGTAACAAAATGTTTTTACTGCTTTTATTATTCTTATCTCATCAAATCTGTTATGAAAGTTACTCTTAACTGTGGATGTATGTGCAATGTATGGACCAGAAAGAAAATTAATTCATTTATAGCTCTACTAATCAGAATATAATTAGCTTACCTACTGGTCAATTTTATCAAGACATTTGTACTTTTCTTATATGTGTATTGTTCATATTTTCTTGAAGATAAATTGCATTCTCCAAATAATCAAAATCAGCTGATGCCCCCCACCCCCCCCCTACCTTGTCATTTAAGTAAAGCAGCTTTCACAGAACTTACAATTCATCCTGCATGTATGTCCAATACTAAAGGCCACAGGAATTGACAGGACAATTCAACCTGGGTGACATCTAATGCATATTAATTGATAATCAGGCAGTTTCTATAAAGAAATTAAAAAAAGCTTAGCCAACAGCCCTTTTACAACTTTAAAAACCAAAGAATTTACCATTTTATTGACCTTGACTTTACTCTAATCTTGATGACTTTAAGTGACTCCCTTTTCTAATTGCTGAAGACCTTTGGACAAAAAGACCTTGGGACAATTTCCATACAAGTGTCAAGGCATTAAAGCTTGGTGCAGGTGATAAAGCAGGTCATTCAACCTTCCCCTGCCCCAACAGCTTATATTAATGAAAGTTGAAAGCCATTAAAATTAACCCATCTTGCAATGCAACGTCAAATGATCATTTTAGCTCCGATTTCTCTTTCTCTGACATCAACTTCAGAACATCGTAGGACAATTTGTGTCTCGTACCCTTCCAATTGAAATAAACAGGTGGCGAATATTCTCCCTTTCCTCCAAATTCAAACAAGGAGCTTATCTCTATTGCTACGCTGGATTTGATGAGACCAACTCCGCCTACTCTGTCCGGCGCAGGGTGGTAGATCCGTCCACTTAAAGGGAGCATGAAGATGTTTTGAGGTTCAAGTGGAACGGTAAAGTCCTCTCCGCAATGATTGCATACCAGTAAATCGTTCTCTTGGCCATCCAGGATTTGTGAAAATACTATTGGTCTGTCCTCGCAGCGTATGTAGTTCCTTTCTCGTCCGCACGGTGAAAGATACGGAAAACTCTCCCTGTATTGATTCTCTATGTGATTTGTCTTCAATCGTTTGAAGAAGAAATTAAGGAATTTTTTTTCTGTAATGAAAGGATGTATATAATCTTTGTCAGTATTTAGTCACATGAATGTTACTACATGCACTTCCTTAACATCTGAAATTTTGAAACTAGAGGGCGAATGACACAGTAGCTCAACTACAAACTACCTAATGTCAATAAGACATGCAACAAAGTATGTTATGGTTAGTTACCAGGCCGAGCTCAGAAAACAAAACAGTTTTTGAACCAAAATCCAAACCAGATTTGAGGAAAATGGATCAGCTAGATGCTATAAGCTAGATTTTGACCACATCTTGGAAAATGTTTCTTTGGCAGTATTTGCTATCATTCAGATGACCTGAGATGACCTTGGACCATATGAGAAGATGAATCACTTTTGTGGCCCATTGTAACTGATGATCCCCATGGCCAAATAAAGTCACAATAACACAAAAACTGTTAGAGGAGTAGGCTTTTATACGAAATTCACGTTTGGACCTCTTGTGACCTCAGATGACCTTTGACATCAAAAGTAAGAACAAATGTTATGACCAATCACTAACTAGCTAACTAACTAGCTGTGACCAAGTTTTATCAAAATCAAACATTAACCCTAGGAGTAGGCTTTTGTGTGATTTCACTGTTTGAACTCTCATTGACCCCAAATGACCTTTGACCTACTTTATGCTAGCATGAGTATCAACCTGTTGATATACGTCATATACCTTACCAAGTTTGACAAGAAACGATCAAACAGATGCGCACAGTGGCCTTTCAACAACTGTTGACAAACAGACAGACACATTGCCATGACAAAAGCTCAACTAGTTGAGCTAATAAAAATGTAAAAGTAAAATGAAAATTATATGGAATATAAAGCAAAAATGCACCTGGTTATACTAGAATGACACTCAAAACTTTGCCAAATAACCACAAATATTTCAAACCAAAAGTCTGGTACAAGGTTGGACTTAAAGACATTGAAGGCTCGCCCCAAACCGCATGCGGTCATCTGAAAAAGTTAACTTTCTTTTGCTTGCAAGTGACGTTTTCTGCTTGTCACTACAAAATGCAGACAGTAATGATACGTGATACCTTGCTATCTTAAGCTGGACCTAAGATGTCCATCGCTGTATAGTTTGTGCACTGTGTTTGATTGACCGCAGCTGTATGTACTGACTGTACATAGCTAGTGTCTAATTACCGAAGGTAGCAAGCTGTGTGCCTATTTTCTGGGATCGATGGTGGCCGTCTAACACTTCTGTTACACCTCATTCAAAATTAGGTCAGATTACCGGCATTAGACGTTTCTTTTTGCGCGAGTCTTCACACCCTTTAATACGTTTTAATTGTTATACAAACCTTTGAAGCATGTTATGAAGTTCTTCACTTTTGTATCATCCAGAAACAACTGGAAAGAAAAGACAAAAATATTTAGTACTAATTTGAGGAATATTACAGAACAATTCTTTAGTTACCATAGAAGGCATTGTACCAACAGTAGTAAGAGTTTATTGAACTACCTGCTTTATAGTTATACCTGTATATTATTGTCATGGTGTCATCACACTGAGTTAACTCCCACCTCTATGACATATGGTCAGTAGGGTAATTATTATCTAACATTTACTGATTTTGTAGCCTACACATGTATCCAATTGATTTTCCTTGACTAACCAAAAGACAGATGAACCAACACTATATATTGGCAATCTTGAAAATGTTGCAGGTCTTCGAAACATTTCTAGTCTAGTGATAAATACCATCAAACACATTTGATTCAAGCTTGTAAGTCAGATTTTAAAATCTAACCGGAATTAAGTAAATAATATATCAATAAAGTAGCTGTTAAACATGAAACCATATATTTAGTATCATTTCCGAATATGGAGCCACTTGGCCACTTGCAAGGAAAATCAGATTCATAAATCCTTGTTGAGAATCATGGGTGCGGCATAGTCTTAATTTTTAAGCATAATTGGGCAACATTGATGACCTTTAATGGTGCAGCAAAAAATCAAAACTCAAAAAATCTCTAGAAATTTGAAGCTCACAGGATAGAAACTGTGTTTCCCTGAGGAGCCATTACTTTTATTACTAAAGTGACTACTCCTCACACCAAAACTCTGTTTCTCAAATAATGATTACATAATTGTACAGGGGACAAACTAAAACGAATGACAGCGAATGACAATTGACTTTGTACAGGGTTAATTATCATTCGCGAATGACAGCGAATGACAACGAATGACAACGAAGGACGGTGGTGAGTGGAGATAGAATGATTAACGGAGTGGAGTAAATGCGGTTATTGGTTTTCTGCGCAAAAATGATTTGAGGAAAATCACATATATACGGTTGCAGGGTTTTGGTGTAATTTACGGATAGAAACCACAGGGAAAGTTTTTGTGTGAGAATGCGCTTGAGCTGTGCTGTGCTTTTGACATTTACCTCTGTAGATTTATATAGAAAGATAACTGAAGCCGTTTCAAGATTATAGTATTGTTAGTTTCTAACAATTAATATCGGAAAAATGACGTTAAATTTACTTTTTAAAATCAGAATTACAATTTCGCTTACTATAAGGTGCGTTTGTATCTTGTCCGTACTTTACTAGATCTGTAGCCACGCACTTCGCGTCCACTCGGTTTGCGTGGCTTTAATATACCCACGAAGTCTGAACTGTGATATCCGGTTGAAGCAAATGTCTGTGCTGTCATTACTGTCATTCGTTTTAGTCAACGCAATTTTTAGTGTGTACAACATATTGTCATTCGTTATGTGTAACGCAATTGTCATTTGTTTTAGTAACACCCTTGTTACAGGTCTGTACATAATAGACATAGTTGTGTAACATATTATATGTTACCATTAAATTCTACCTGTGTCATTGCCAGGTTAATATCGAAATGAACCATGTTAGTCACCTGACCTAACCTCATACATTATATGTCTGAAATAATAAGGCCAATTGAAACTCGCATTACTTCTAGTTTTCGCTGAATAGGTGCGTGTGAAATGAATAATACAAATCTCTCTCACCTGTCCTTGGTGGTCAATGTAGTAAAAATACTCTCTAATCCTCGGTTCCGGTGATTGTCCTTGTATATATGACACACTACATTTCTGGATAGCAGAGGCATCAT
Source organism: Apostichopus californicus (assembly GCA_020650975.1). NCBI lineage: Eukaryota > Metazoa > Echinodermata > Holothuroidea > Aspidochirotida > Stichopodidae > Apostichopus > Apostichopus californicus. The sequence goes on from JAIPMN010170428.1 coordinate 7,586, forward strand.
AATTACGGAAGAACTTGCAAAAATTCCTTCCAACGTTTACACGAAACATATTTTTTATGAACTATTTCTTCTCTTCCGAAATAAAAACATGTTACGCAATACCACACGAGCTGTTTGTAGTACACTGGATTAGGGGTCATCAGGGGGTTGCAGCTTTGAACTTATCCAACTCAGGGTAGATAATGACATGTAAATCAGTTGCGCCCACCAAAATAAGCTCCACCTAGCGTATAAAAGCGATACGGAAGCTTGTTATGGATTAATTGGTGTTTCTTTCTGCAAAGAGGTAAAAAGTCTCAAAAAATGACTAGGTATTTATTCCAGAGTGTGTTGAAAACAGTTGTTATTTATTTCAGCCACGTTTATGGACAATTAGGATGATTTTCGAGGTTAAAACTCTGCTCCACCTTTGGGTACTGAGCAGCTCAGTAAGCGATTGATTGTGGAACTTTTATAGTTTCGATTTTCGATCGAAGTTAAGAATTACATATCGATAACTTATGACTCTAATAGACCTGTTTATTTATTTTCGATTATCTTCAGTACCCCATGTATTAATTTCAGCAACATTTATGGGCCATTAGGGTGTTTCTCGGGGTTAAAACTCAGCTCCACCTCAGGGTAGCTCGCTAACGGGATTGATTGTGGAAGTTCGATTTTTGACCAAATTTCATACTTTTTGAAAAACATAGCGATAACTTATGATTCTAATAGACTTGTTTCAAAGCAGTTCCAGGATATTAAATACCATTATACTGTACGATAGAATCAGTGGCGGAGCTAGGAGTATTGGTCAGGGGGCGAAAATGGTCTGTAGGGGCGTTTTCGACACTATCTAAGCAGAGCGCCACCACAGGTTGGCGCGGAGCGTACAGACAATTTTTGAGTAAAGATACTCCCTAGATCGCAGGAAATGACCCTTTCCGGGCCTTGCTAATTTGCAGATAAACGAAGAATTAATAGGTGTCATCGCCATTTTGTCAGAAAATTACACCAACAAAATTTGACAAATGTCAATAGGTAGATGAGCGCGCAATAAAAAAGTCAATACTCGCGAATAAGTAAAAAGTACTAGTGAAAAGCTGAAAAGGGCGCCAGCAGTCCATTTGAGTCCGTCAGGGGGGGGGGGGGGCCATCCGCCCCCTGACTGTATGGACGCTCCGCCACTGGATAGAATACTAAAATTTGCAGCAAAATGTTGCAAAGACTATACCAACTCAGTACTCAGCATATATGACCAAACAATGAATAATGAAATAAAAAGCATGTTTTATGGACAAGAATTATAAAGGTGGAAATAATCACAACATACACAGGGTATTTGCTGGGTTAAATTTATTTCTTTGTTGTTGCTGTACCATATCTTTCCCTGGTGTGAAAGCTAATTTACACAAAGTAGTTTTTCACTGAAAATTACAGAGGTCACAGAAAGTAGAAACTTAACTCGCGATCGGTAAAATAATATTTTTTACTGGGTACTTAAAATGTGTTCGTTTTTTAAGGTTGGTCCAGAACAGTTATAACAGAACAGCTCTTTTAAATGACTTGATGCTACGTCAGGCATAAATGTGATCACAATATTGCCTAGACTGCTACTGTTCATGACCGTGACTATTGTCAAGCTTGATTTAAAATTAATGAAGAAATTCTCAACAACTTTGTAGTTTTTTAATTTTCTTTTTGGCCAAGTGATAAATGCTGAAATGGTAATGTTTCTGGGCAATGAAATATTGAGAATCTTATATAAATATTAATCACTATTTCAATATCCTTCCCTCTATATATATATGGTATATTGACCAATTGTTACTTTACCCTGAGTAAACACAAAAAGCTGTTTCAAATCCCATCTGAAAATACCTGGCGAGACATGATAAAACAGAAATTTATATTTCAGTGAGTAAAAATAATGGGCACAAAATATCATGAATGTTTATATTCGGCTTTGTATACAAATTTGCTGAGTAATAGAAGACAGAAATGATCTCACAGGGTAAAATAATATTTTTTACCTTAAGAGTAGATGCAGGTTAGTCCTGTTGTAAACTGAAATATGAGTTAACATTTAAAGTCTTACCACATTCTTCAAATTTGACAGATAGGAAAACAGAGAAGGTAAGAAAAGAAGTCCATCACAGGGATAACTCTGAGACAACATGAACCATGGTCCCACTGAACCTTACCCTGCCCAACCTCCCCCACCAAGCCACCCACCCCTTTCCCTCCTATCACCATTTTTTTTGTATATATCCTCCCATCCTCTTCATGTCAGAGTATGTACTTTTCTTAATAAGTTTTACAAAACCAATCAATATTCCAGAATATCCAGGGACCATTCTCAAGCAAGAAATACTTTTGGTTTCTCAGTAAATGCTGCATTTTTTTGGCATTATGATCAATTTGTGAACCTGTTAAAGCTTATAATTCTGACTATAATCAGAAACTCCAGACTTTTCCAAATGTTGTTAATCCATCCAGACTTCACTTAAGATAGATACAAGAGGATATGCCTGGGAAATCTAAACATATATTATAACCCTAGCCAAATAACCCGTATATATGACCCCATCTGCCAAAAATGTATT
>JAIPMN010170492.1:0-15266 GCA_020650975.1 Apostichopus californicus
GAAATTTCTTATAAATTATATATGATTTAAAAAACTCCTTAAGCCGCCATATATGTAGTAGATCGGTGGTTTCGTGGTCTTTGTGTAACACAAGATAAGTTTTAACAGCAGGCTCTTCGTTGTTTATATATCGCGCTATCCAGCTCCAGCGCGAAGAATGTTCGCGTGTATGGGCTACACTAACGTTTACAATCGGACAGTTCTGCGATGACATCGATTCCGCCAAGTTTCATCTTTCGGTTTAACGAATACTTTTCAAGTTTCCTTTTACTGTTAATTTGATCCGTGAATTTTATTTCAGCGATTTCGAAGAACAGTTAATGAACTGTGGTTTGAGTGTGAGTGTACTATGTGCAACGCTATACAAGTAAACCAACTGAGCATCGTAGTATATACGTTCGCGAGTATGTACGTTATATATGAGGCAATCCAATGTGCTTACACGTGAGTTTATTTGCTGCGGAATTGGGAGTGCTAACTTCAAGTCGCCTGTTTTGCCTATCTGCAAGCACTACGTCAATCACCATATTGAAGCGTTCGAACAAACGGTACTTTTGGTGAGAAACTGGTGAATTTGAAAACCAGATTTCTACAAGAAGAAAACGTCGAATGGGGACAATTTTTACACGGTTAGAAAGAGAAAAATAATAACTACAAGGACAATGTATCAAAATCTTCCACCAGACAATTCCTTAAATTCCCACAGGGAGAAATCCAGTGCTACTACATCTCTCAGTCTGTGCTTCATTGGTCTGATGGCACCTTTCCTAGAACTGGCTCACTGGATTGCTTCCCCCTTTACCTCCCTATGAGACCTTGTTAAATCCAATGGGAGGGGTGAGTCCTTGGAGGCTCAATTAGGAGGGTGGGGGGGGGGGGGTTTGAGGAGAGGGTGTAATGATGAAATATTGCATCTTCCTACCTGATCTGGTTCCTTTTCTAGTCGTTCCAGCAGCTTAGAGAGGAATCCATGTTGTCTTACCATACTCGTCAGATAATGGTTACTGTCTGGATAAACGAAAGAAAAGAAAAACAATTCCAAAATATACAAATCAATGATCTATTCGAATTGAAAATCTTACAAAACAAACTTCAAAGGTACTCTGAACCTTTTGAAAATATTTTTCAAAGTTGGTTACAGCACACATTTTACAGATGCAATACAACAGACTAACCACCCAGATGGATCTCAAACCCAACCGCTTCAGTTTTTTTTTTTTTAAATTTGTGTCAAAATATCATGGAAAATCTGCTGACATAGCTAAAAATCTCATTCCGAAATGACCGTTTATTTGATACAACGATTAGTTAGTTTACAAAAGCTAACCAGCAAACAGGGATTGCTTAATCTGTTCTTATGGCAGATGCAGTGTTGCTTGTAGTGCACTACGTCTGATAGAATGTGGCAGCCCAACAAAAATAGTTTCCACAACTTGGTTTGAAAAGGCTTTCACATAAATTGGTTAAAAACGTCAACTTTCAGAGACAAAAGCCAATGTAGCTCAACAAAACACTCCATACAAGCCAAAAATGACAAAACTAGTGTTTACAATGTTAGCTACAGTAAAAAAAAAAAAATTCTTTTTGTTTCCATGGATACCAACCATTTCCAAAGTTCATGTCCTTTAGAACAGCTAGGACGACCGTCCTTCCATCTCGTTTCAATTGAGCGACTTCATTGACCATCTTGGTGGCCACAATGTTGAGTCTCTCCTTAGTAAACTGAGTCTTGCAGAGTATCTCCTGCAGCCAATTGACTCCAGCTGCATACTTCTCCTCTTCAACCTATAGAGAATAACGACAACCATACAATGATTTATTAAGCGACCACCATTACAGTTATAGGGACAATAACATGAAACAAAAGTTGCTAGATAAGTTAAAATGGCCACAAAGTTTTAAAAAAAAAAAAAATTAAAACATACAAAAATTAAAATAAAAAAAACATACAACACACATTTAACCATTTTATTGTATGGATTTGTGTTGCTTGGTTTTCATGATTTTGTGAAAATCTTTATGTTTACTAGTTTCCATGGTGACATAAATAATGGAGGGCAGTCTTCCGTGAAGTTTCGTAAATCAAGTGATGTTCATCTTTGCTTCACTTTACCACTTTTCCTCCAATCTACAAACTGATTGAATTTTACCTGTCTTTTTATAAAAAAAATTAAAAAATTTTTTACAAAACCAAAGCTTATCTGAATCTAGCTTTCAGAGACACAAAGATGAACCTAGTTATGTCCATAAAAAATTCCAGTTTACAGATCTGTTGAATTTGATTTTTAAACTACGGGTCACAGATAATATGGTGATGTTTCTTTTTACCCACAAACTAACAGCCTATATTGACAGGAAAAAAAAAAAAGAAAAAGGAAAAAAAATATTTTCCCTGTAATAATTTAGTGCTTGACTTTTTGCATTTTCTAAGGATCTGAATTTCTTTCTCTCATTGAATACTGTAGTTCATGTGTAGAAAACTGCTATACATCTTGACACTCGTATAGCAACATGACAATTTTGTATAGCATTTTGAGCTGTGGTAACTGGATAAATTATTCCCTACAATATGAACGATACACGTTGGTTCTACGACCGACCAGGTCAACCAGTAGATCAATATATTGTGCATGTTATAAGAATAAAAGGCTGTTTCTTCCCGAGACCACCATCACAAAGGTCACATCTTTCGCAGGTTTTACCTGAGTATATTAACTTTCTACCTAACATTTCTTAAAGCAATATCCAAATTTATCAGCCCTGGTATATAAACCCACGACCAAAGTTGATTTATTCGCTACCAAAGTTTCTGAACTCACCGACCAAGTTTATTTACTATTTACATAAGTTGTTTCAATCACATCTTAAGTTTTTTCTTAACTCCCTACCCAAGTTTTACTAATACCTTGATACCTAAGTTTTCTAATTGGCTACTCAAGTTGTTCCAAATAATAACTCAAGTTTGCTTTAATTCACTATCAAGTGTTCATTTATTGTTACCCACATTTTGCTAAATGAATGCTTTATGTTAATAAGCTCAATATTCAATTAATTGGCTACCCATTGCCATTTTTCTGGCATACCTTAATTTCCACAAAGGCCAACTGTGAGAAGTACCCGCATCTGAACATCCTCCCCAAAACACCGAGGCGAGAGTTTGTCTGGAGGGTGTCGGCAGCCAACTGGGTCACGACCTCCTTGTAAGGTATTAATGCTGCCAAAAGAGAAATCAAAGCACTCACTAAACATATTTAAGGAGAAGAAGTATGGGCAGGTGAGGTAGATTGAGTGCGAGAGGAATTTTGGAAACCATGTTGTTGAAGATGAGGGCTGCACCTTATTTCTTTTAAAGAAAAAAAATTTAGAAAGGAAGAAAATTAATTTTAAAAATTAAAATTAATTTTAAAATTTTAAAAATAAAAATTAATTTTAAAATTTTAAAAAATTTATTTAAAAAGAAAGAATATTAATTATACTCTTTTTATAGTTCATACTTTACAACATACAATTGGTGAACAGGTCAATCACAACTCACTGTGGAAGCTATGTTGCAAGTGTCTGTGACATTTACCATCAACTTATTCATTTCTTGTAGCCGCCGGGCAGCGAATGTACTTAGAGGAAGGGAGATGGGAAGGTTGGGGTGAGGTGGGGTAGGGTTGGGTGGGGTAAGGTGAAAAGGTATTTTTCAGAAATGGTACTTACTTCCACTTCTGAGGACAGGAGACTCGAAGATAATCTCGGAATAGAGAGGCAGGTACATCCTCAGCTTCTCGTCCACAGCGGACGTATCCATCACAGCTTTCAGCTATTAAAGGATATCAGTGCAGATTATGAGATCTACAAACTAACATGGACAAGTTTTAAGGACAGTCTGTGGCCTCACAACCAAAAAAGTTGAGCATACTAAATCATAAGAGAGAGTTTTTGTTGCCTGAAATATGAGAGCAATCAACTCCCTACCTCCAACAAACAAATCAAATTTCCCTTTTTGTTTTTTATTCTCTAACATAACAATGTCACCTTTTAGTAGAGTTCTATATATTCAAAGCTTTTTTTTTTAACATTTGGTACACAAAAGGTTATGTCAAAAGAGGGCTTTTCTAGTGCATACATTAATAATGAACTGGCACAACAGTCTTAAATATTCAGGCAGTTAGGACTCAACCCACACAAACAAACAAACAAACAAACAATGTATGCTATTGTTTCTAATGTATCTTTCAAGTCTATTTTATATGTTAAAAGCTGAATAGTACATTATTCATTATTAATACAGAGCATATAATACATGTTACACATTAACAAATACCATTTCATAGTGCATGTGGACAACATGCCTTCAGTGCATGTGATTGCATGGCTTTTCAATGCATGCAAATTTGCATGACTTTTCAATGCATGTGGATTGCATGTCTTTTCAATGCATGCAAATTTGCATGTCTTTTCAATGCATGTGGATTGCGTGACTTTTCAATGCATGTGGATTGCATGTCTTTTCAATGCATGCAGATACATTAACAACATTAACAATACATTACATTCGACAATCAAACAACAAAAGGAGCCATTACATTGCCTGGATTATTTTTATTTTTTATACTCACCTGGACGAAATTGCTATGAACATGATCAAGCTGAAAGGTGAAGGGTAGCTTGCTGATGTCAATTTCCGTGGGACCTACAGTTCCATTCAGGTTGCTATGGCGATGTAGCGGGTGGAAGTGAATCGAGGCTGTGCTGGGTATCGGTAGGCTCCCGATCATACCTCCGGGAGCTTCTCTCTGTTCAATTGGGGGAAAAACAAAACAGAAAATAACCGGAATGCAAAAAAGCATTGAATTTTCGATTACTTCAATTGCAATAGACTTCTGCTTATTCACCAGAAACAGCTATTATAATATCAATGTCCTGGTTTCTACCATGAGATAAGGTATCATGTTTAAATGGTTTCCAGAGTTTGACTGCTGGTGACCCAGATGACCTTTGACCTCTACCAAAAGCAATTGAGTTTTTCTATTCAATATAACCCATCTGCGTGCCACTTATAAAAAATCTCCATACTTCCTTACGTGAGATATAGTGTTTACAAGGTTTTCAGTGTTTGACATCTGGTGACCTCAGATGACCTTTAACCTCCATATTAAACAATAAACTTCTTCTCAATATGATTCATGCACATTCCAAGTATAACAAGATTTCCACAATTTTGACCCCTGGTAATGCCAAATGACCTTTCATCTCCACCAAAAATAATAAGGGTCTTGAACTCAACGTGTCACAACTACATACTAAATATGAGATTAGTCCAAGCTTTCCTTCATGAGATATCGTGTTTTCGTTTTTTCACAATTTGACCTCTGGTGACCCCAAATGACGTTGACCTCCCAGAAAACAATAAGGTTCTTCTACTCAATGTGGTATTCCTACACACCAATTATGAAATTGGTCCCATTTTCCCTTCTTGAGATAACAGGAACGAGCATTATTTCTCAACAGTTACAGTGGCACAGTGGTTAGTTCTCAAGACAAAATCCATGTCTAGGTTTTGAAGCCCAGTGTAGGCAGTTTGCTTTTGCTGTTCTTATATCTCTTTCCTCCTATTATGAACCTTAAATATTTAGAAACAAACCTGTACCTGAAGAGCAAGACAAACTCCTTGTCTAGGGTCACAAGGCCTGCCCTCTACCAACTGGGCCGTCTTCCAAATTCCTCCACTCTTTTTTTAAGTTTATCTATATTTGACGAGAATTACCTCATTTTCTTGATTTGCTGCATCTACCGTTTCGGCCTTCTTCTTGAGTCCCGCCTCTCCGAGCTCCTTCTGCTGTTTCTTGATTCTCTCCTTCTCCTCGGAGGCCATTTCATCCGCGACTTGTTTGCTTGGGTCTCCCACGATCTAAAAAATATCAAACATTAAAAAAAAAAAACTTTTCACCACAGAGCAGGGATTTATTTCTCCATGAATGAAACTAAATAATTTATTGATCGTTTGTCCTCGGAATTTTCTACAACAGAATCTACCCTACGAGACTGTATTTTCAATTATTTCGCTTTCCTGCCCCACACCGTTCAGCAGTAGCTGAGCTTTTTATCTCCTTCAATCCTTTCTGATGAGATATTTTCCACAAAGGATCGTTAGTTATCCTCTGTCACAAACAACGTATCAACAAAGTTCTACGAAAAATTGTGTCATGAAGCTGTTGCAGTAATACGCTTATACAAATGTCATATAGCTTTCGTTTTGGTTGCCATTTCTGAGAGTGAAAAAAGCCATGAACGTGCAAATTTTACATTCGTAAATGAAACCAAACAAAGATCAGTTAAGAATAAGTGACAGATATTCTATGTTATTTCCAAGCCAATGCTCACCATGCATCGGAGGTGAAAATCACTTTCCGGGTCGTAATTTACATTTCCATAAAAACTTGAATATATAGAAGATATTAACAACAATGCATATTTTCACAACTAACGTTTTTATATATTTGAGAGGAGTGACATCTCCTTGACTTGACATTTTGCACCATCAGGCTCAGTTTGTCTGGCAATAACATTCAATTTAGCAGAATTCAGTACAAACAAATTGTGTATCAGTTCTTCAGTTTTCTAATGGGTTGTATCACAGCAAAAATAAAAAACATCAACACTGATAAAAGTGCATTGGGTATATTCATGACCTTAACACAGTGTTAACAATAACTCAAATGTTCAGGTTTTGGTGCAGCATGTGTCCTATCAGTGTTACCGAAACGAACACAAAAAAGCTGCCTTGGGTATATTCATTACTGTAACACAGTGTTAACAATAACTCAAATGTTTTAGTTCATCAGCTTACTGGTGGGTTATATCCAGGGTTCGATTTCCATAAGAAAACAGGGATTTGCGACAATTGCTATACAACATTTGAATTGCATAGCCGTTCCCAAATTTTGATTGAATTAGCAGTTTTTACAGAATTACTTTATGTCTTTCAGATTACATGTCACCATGGCAACTGTATAGCTTGACCTCTAGAACAGTGGTCCGGTTACAATGCCCAAAAAAAATCCATCCCTTTTTTTTTTGGACAAAAAAACAATTTCATAAACTAAAGTGTACACAAAATTTATATTTCATGAAACAGAACTCTTCTGGCATTCTAACCATATTATTCCTGTGTTCTGTATTTTGTATGAATACCAATAATTATAAAGTTAAAAAAGTTTTAATAAACAAAATAGCAACGACATACTCAGGGTGTCTCAAGTATTGATGAATGCTGTTAGACGAACGAAAGGTTGGGATGTTTCTTTCACTGTATAAAGTTATTTGAGATGTCCCATTGACTTAACTGTATGTGGGGCAATTCGCACACTAATTTGGCATTCAGAGCATCGCGTTCGCTGATTGGTCAACAGTCTGTGCACTGTCTGCTTTAAAATCTGGTATTTAAGAAGTGTTTTTGAAGAGTAATCTCAAGTTATATCCTATTTTGATTTTGTAGCAGTGATTTTATATACAAAAACAGCTAGGCTAATGCTCTACCCACGAGGCTATGTCTACTGTAGAATACACATATGGTTGCGTGAATTACAGAAATGTTTGATTTCGTGGTCTTACGCATTCCCGGAAAATCGGAGGTGCTTCTTGAGTTCGAAATGATTAATGAAGTTCCGCTTTGAATATTCAGAAACAAATTTCTAATGAAGGATTTATTTTAGTTACTTTGTTATTTACTTATTTAGTTAAATTTTGTGATTGTATAGGTAAATTTTTGTGACTTTTAGCATTTAGGATTGGGTGCTATTATCACAAATTTGTGACAAGAATTTTACATCGCAAAACATGCGATGCATTCATGGAGGTATGTAGCAATTGCTCTATTTTGCTTCGCAATTTGCGATGCGAAACCCGGGGAAATCGAACCCTGGTTATATCGCAGCATGTTCCTATCAGTGTTATCATAAGGAACACTGATAAAGCTGCCTTGAGTATTGTAACCATTTATTGTAACACCTTGTTATCAGTAACTTATAACTTCTCACCACTACTGAAGGAGGTCCAACAAAGTACTTCTTCAAGAGGTCCGTCCAAAACGAAGCAACTTCGTCCTTTAACTTCTTGAAGTCGTCCACGTCGTTCAGACGTCGTCTCAACTGTAGATACGGAAGTAAGATGAAATGTCCTTAAAGACGAAAAGCTGAATTTTACAGACTAAACGAAATGAGTCTTTTCCGTGTGGTCTATGTAAATGTCATCACAAAAGCCAGAAAACTAATTTGAGGAAAACTTAACGATGCTGGCTCAGAAGGCAGAAGTATCTACCTAATCATTTGAAATCATTTAAAAGTAACCAATGATGGGAAGTTCAGGTTTTGGGTAAAGTCATTAAGCCTGAGGCACAGTAGGTTTTATCCATTACATTTTTTAACTGGAGCCTGAAATGATCCTTATTTTACACTATTCAACAAACTCACAACCAGGACTATAACCTTAACATAACATAGTATAAAATTAAACCTATTATCATAGAATGTCAATAAAACTCAATAAACTTCCTTTTCTCAGTGGACGAGGGGTAATGAAAAAGGGGCAGGGGAGGGGAGGCTGATGGGGGTGAAAGGCATCAGGTTTTTCTGTTAACTTGAAAAGCAACAATGCAATGTATCACCTGCATAAAGTTTTTGAATTCAGGTAGTGTTCAAAATTGAATCGATTTTATTGTAATAAGTCAAAACATTTCTGAACCTTTAGTCTCTTTAAATATATTTTCCAGATTTATATCCGGCCCTCACACATGGACTTTATTACCATACATACCTCCTCTTCAGATGTCCCGTAGAGGAAGTCCCCGATGCACATGAACGCGAGTGTATCGTGAGGGCGGTCTTCCATGCTATTGAGTGCGTCCAGTATCTTACGGTGAACGACGCTCTTCATGCGGGACATGTCCATGGACTCTGTTCCATCGGCTAAGTTACCCAGGGTTTGAAATAGCCTTAAAAGAAATTGAAAAAAATGTTATAATGTGGAACTGCGATATCTCACAAAATAGGGGCTACTTTGTGGTCGAAGGAGGAGGCACGTAAGGTGTATATATAAACTAATCTAATATTTATATTTTCAATTTTTTTAAGGTTCAGGAGTGAATAAGGACAAGCTTCTTGCAGTCATATTGTATGAACAAGGCCTAATATTTATTCCGACAAAATATCGATAACTTTATTCTACGTTCTTTTTAGCCGTTGTTTGTGACCACCAAACGGTTGTATCTTAACAACAATGAAATAAGGCCATTACCAGTGACTGTGGGCTTTGACAAAAATATTGTCTATCCCCTCCCACATGTTTAACAGTTGATGGTATTAAGAATATAAAAAAAAGGGGCAAGTTTTGTTCAATATAGGTCCAAATTCTGACAAATTTTCAAGCCTATGATTTTGTGATCACCCAAGCTGTTTAAGAATAGCTATCACTGTGTTTTTTGTCACAATCTTCCTTAGCCTCCTATTGGATGGCACAACAATAATTATACCAGTGGAAAAAAAAGAAGAATATTTATGAATGGGTTAATGGGTATAACATTGCAACTTAATTGCACAATAGGTAAGAAATGAAAAACGACTTGTTTACCTTTCCTTTACATGATGAAGCTTGGCTTTAGGGACATTGTAGAATTTCAGATAGATACAGGATTCTGTGGCCTCAATGACAGAGTTTCTGACCTAAGTGGAAGAGAATTTTAGGGTGAAGAAGAGTTATGTCAAAAAGAGAGTTTGAATGTGAAGGGAGGGCACACACTATACACAAGGCTATACTGAAGAAGACAGGACGAGCAAATAAAACAAATATCTAAATTACCAAATCTTAATGGTATTGTGGTTTATAATTGTTTTTATTTTTAAGGATCTAATGCAACAAACAACAAAGTGATCTGTATTCCTTAACAAACAAACAACATTGACCTACAAACAAATTATCAACAAGGAACAAAGGATATACAAATAAAAAAATATATAAATATAGTATATGTGTCTTACATTTTATTTCAGAGAAATTTTGAAGAGAGGAAAATTTTAGTAAATATTCCCTCTTTATCCAATATTTGTCGGCCCAACCAAAAAATTAACCACACAGAAACAGACTGCATTGTCCCTCACATGTCTTTTTCTTCAAATTTTGTCTGTTTCTTTGCAAAATAATTATCAATGTCTTACAGAATATGTAATTGGTTTATTCAGCCATCTTGGAATTTGTCTTTCCTTTGTGTTTAGCTCATATCTCCTCCATTATGAAGAAGAGCTGAAAGAAGGGGGAGGAGGATGAGGGGAGACTCACGTTGCTGCAGTAGGGATCATTGATCTCGACAAAGTCCCTCTGGAGGGGTGCAACAGAGGTGTCTGTCAGGTACTCCAACAACACAGAAACTGCTGACATTCCATAGAGGTCCTGCGAGAAGAATCAAGCAAAAAAAATTAAACATGAGTTTGATTGAGTTCCTAAAGCATACTGTGTAAACCTGAGGTCACACTCCTTTGTCATTTTGAAACAACCTACAAGTTGTTAAGAAAGATGTATTGAGGTTAAATTCAGCTTTGTAAGTAACATTTCTATGAGCAAATGAAACTACCCTTGGACATTACCAGCGAATTTGGAGAGAGCCCAGGAATTATTGGACAGAAATAAAGATGTTTAGACAATTTCAAATACTTTGAAGAAACCTTCAGAATTCTGGGAGGCAATTATGACAAATCTAACGAGGATTATTCAAATTAAGACTGCAGTCGATCTTACCGTTAAACACAACGCTACTGAATTTATTTGCACAAAACGAATATTAATGAGAGACTACTAATAAATTAGATACGATAGTCAACATTCTGCCACCAGGTAAATATTTTTAATATGAATATCAACCACAACTCAAAGAAACTAAATTTTTTCTTTGTAGAAAGTCGATTTTTAGTTCATTATTTGAAAAGTTGTAGTAAAGTAATGGACTAACATTGGTGTAACTTTTTACTATCGAATAAAATACGAAAACTTATCAACTCAAACGGCTGACTTAAAGACTACCATCTTCCATTTATCGATGTTACGCCACCGCTGCCCTTATAGAAGACTGTTGCTAGAGGGAGTTTATATTGAACAGTTTATTACCTTGGCTTGAGGGCCTCTCCAGGCAGCATAGACAAGACCATTAGACTCATCGTCTGAGGGGTACGGGACCACCTGGTCGATGGGGGCTTCAAGAGGTGGTACAGCTGACATCCAAGGTCTGGTGTGAGGGGGCAGCGAGCCCTTCAAAGGAAAACAAAACAACTACATTTTATTCTTACTTTCGGTAGGCCGTCGGCAGAAAACTTTTAACAACACTAAGCATATATGTACAAAAACAATTGTGTTGTTTTTGCCTAAAACAACATCACGAGTATTGTTATCTGGGTATTTCATAAAACATCTCGTGCATGAGCTGCCCAAAATATCCTGAAATCTCGAATGAAGAACTGGATTAGAAGATGAGAAGAACATGACGGTAGTACTTGGTAGTACTTATCGCTGACTTACACTCTACAGGGATGAGCCTAAGGTAAAGGAAAAAAATCCTGGAACTTTGTAAAAATTGTGGTATAGGCTCCAGTTTGCATATGCTAGAGTGTGTTAGGATAATAGGTTTTTGTCCCCCTGTAGGTTGGATATTCATAGGTAATGTAAAACATGTGAACAACGGATCAAATGATACAACGCTGTTGCTAGAAATTCACGGAAATTCAGAGGTGTAAATATCGGAGGTAGAAAAGAAAGCACGTATATTCAGCGAATTCGCGAAAAAGCTCATGCCTGACTCTAAATATTCACATCCTGCCTAAGCCATCAAAACAGAACCCTGTTAGTGCCACAGTGGTTGTACTGCAATTGCCATAATTTTTCTTATTTCCTCATTGTAAAGCTCCCTACGCATATATTAACATTACTGCAGCAAGTAATGGTTACTAGGTAACATGTTCCAGGTCATAGTAGGCCTGTCGACAGTACTAATACTGCTGACTGTTGTTATCCAAATATATCAAGTGAAATTAACTGCTTTCACCTATATTCTACTGCGAACACGTAAATGTCTACGTTTTCCTAGGCTCAGCATAAGTCAGGGAAACTTATATATCAAAAATGATATTTAGAGTGGGTTTGAAATGTTCGGAATTTTACCAAGTTGTCGTCGGTTCAATGGGAAGAATCTATAAATCCCTTTTTCAAGAAATGCCCAAATATGTTGGTTATAATCAACCAATGCTGGCCTGGGTGAGACACTGCTTGTAATTCCCAACAAGATGAACACCTGTGGTTCTGAATGGTTTAAAGCAGGATTTCCCTAACTTTATCCTCCCACGAACCCCCTGTGGATGTCAGAGTTGTCCATGAATCCCCAACTTTTCGAGACACGATCTGAGTCATTATTATACTATAAAACCCATAACAGTGCTTCGTAAAAGATCAAGTTCATAGTGTAATATTGTACTGTCATGCGTACACCAACTTCACCAAAGCCATGCTGCCTGTGTCTGTTTCATAATTCAGTTATTTATCACATGCACATACTATGGCAACATATGCGTATGGAACTCAAAAACAGTTTGTCGATAGGTACAACTTCTGTACATTACTAAATTATGTGATATATCAGATTTTAGTTCAACAAAAAGTACTCTAGTTTTGACTTTCAGAAACGTCTCACCAACCCAGTGGGATGGACTCACACATCCCCTGGGGGTTCATGCATCCCATTTAGGGAACCCCTGGTTTAAAGAAACTTGGAAAATAGAAAAAAAAAAGAAGATATGGGCTAGATTTTTTGGCGTCCATTGTTGATTTGGTACATTATAATGCAATGTTTGCTTAGTTTAGTTTCTCCCAAAATCAGGCTTTTGAAAATGAAGCTTATAGTTTTGTTCTTATAAACCCAATTTAACTAAGTTATATCAGGTAGGTGTCAGAGCTGAAGAATCAACAGAGTATTTGGTGCCTTTGAAGCTATGAGTTACCGCCTGCAACCCTGGTATTGTTATGACCCATTGATACGATATAGCTATATAACAGGATGAGAGCAAATTATCGACTTCCTCTGCATCTCCTACAACTAATCAATGCTGCCGGAAGCTCTAACACTGTCACAAATACTAGTACTGCTAGCCATTTAATAATAATAATAATACTAAAGGCTTATAAGCACAACTACTACAGAAAACTGTGTGCATTGCTGTGCTGGAAAACAACTAAATAAATCTCAAAGTAACGATACAAAAGTTAAATCTGGTCGAGATTCAGGCTGAAATCAGAACCATTGACAAATAAGTAGTGTTTTAATTGCTTCTTAAAAGTAGCAGCATTTTGTACTTCTTTAAGGCTGTCAGGAAGCTATAGATTCCACAACTTAGGTCCAGCCTTCGCAAACGAGCAATACCCATACGAGGATTTAACTCGAGGCTCTATCAATAACGTATATCTGCTACGGTCAGAGGTTACCAACATATCATGGCTATATTTAGGACCCAGTCCTCTAAATTTCCTTTAACTTGGGAAGTAAAATCTTGAAGATGGGGTACCGCAGTCTATGCCGGCCCAGATGGACATTTTCGCTGCTCGCGGGAAATTGTAGAAAATCAGGTAGAAACATATGAAACATATTCATGATACTATTGCTAATGATCAAGAAAATACTTTAATCACTGCGATGGACAATATGGTAAATTTTGACTCTTTCAGTCGTATTTTAACATAAAGGGCAAGGCACGCATCAAGGTTGTTGGCCGTAAAGCCCAACGCTTCACTTCTAATATATCTGTACCTACTCCATCTCTAACAAACGTCACATATCGTAGGAGGATTACAGAAGGCTTATCCCCCCCCCCTCCCCAATTCAGCAAGTCAAGAATCACATGATGAGGAGATTTTAGATACGAACTCTACATTTTACTGACCTTAGAAACAATTTTTTCCTCGAATGGATCGAGGGCCTTGAAGACGTCCTCCGCTGACACCTGACCGGTGATGACCAGACAGAGGTTTTCCGGACGGTAGAATGATTTGTGGTAGTCCCTGACTTTATGATTGGAGGTACTAGTCCTCAGGTTGGCCATGATGCCACCTGTTTCTGACTGGACAAAAAAAAAGGGAAGAATGAAAATTCAATCAATATAAAATAAGAAAGTACAGATTTGGTCAAGCTCAGGGATGAGCCTGGGGTAACAAAAAAAATCACGGAACTTTGCAAAAATTGCGGTATAGGCTCCAGTTTTAGTATGCTACAGTGTGTTAGGATAAAAGTTTTTGTCCCCCAGGTAGAAGAGAAATCACGGATATTCCGCGAATTCGCAGAAAAAGCTCTTGCCTGTCAAGCTGGAGGTTTTTCTATTTATTTTTATATTTGTTCTCAAAAGTCACCATATTATTTATGTAAATGATCTTTCAACATACAATGAAGAACCCTGTATGTTTTGTACACATAAAGGATCCTACCTATGAATTACCTTGAATAAATGTGCAGTTCCTTTTAACTATTCTTTCAAATTCTTACACCGCTTTATAAATGGCTTGATAGTTCTCCCTTTCCTGTCAAGATTTTCTTTCAATTGTGCTCCCCTTCCAGTAATTTTCCTGCAACTGTTCTCCACAATTCTCTCCACCATCCCCCCTCCCCTACCCCCTCATGCTGGTCCCCTCACAATACTGCCCACATCCTGAGAGTGCTGCCTGCTCCCATCCTGGTGTGATAGTTCTCCCTTTCCTGTCAAGATTTTCTTTCTGTTGTGCTTCCCTTCCAGTAATTTTCCTACAACAGTTCTCCACAGTTCTCTCCACCACCCCCCCACCCCATTATGCTGGTCCCCCACTCCCCTTAGAATGCTGCCTGCTCCCATCCTGGTGGTCTTTCCCACCAAGTGTTTCCTTCCTAATACATCCTCCCTTCTTATATTGATCCCTAATTGATTATTCTTCCATTCTCAGTAGTGCTCCCCCATTCCTGGTAGTCTCCCCCTCCAATTCTGCCCACCCCTCTCCCACTTCACTCCATCCATCAGCAGTATTACCTTGTATCCACAATGACCGGGGTACATCTGTCTGAGCATGGCCAGATGACACCTGCTCTCTCCGCTGTTCTCTCGGGCCTGCATCTCACAGTAGACGACTCCTGCATTCTCCCCTTCCCCGTTGACGTGATGTACTTCGGTCACATAGGCAGCATCCTGTCGACATTAACACACATTGTCCAATGAAAAATATAACTA
>JAIPMN010170493.1:0-25179 GCA_020650975.1 Apostichopus californicus
TCATAACGATTTGAATATTCAAATTAGGCTGTCTTTCTGAAGAGTGTGGACCTATTTTCAACGCTAATAATGTCTGATATATGGTAAAGAGGTCGGCATCCGTTCGCCGCATGATTTTGAGAAGATTTTAAAAATGGCGAATTTGGGCCAAAATTTGAAAAAACCATAAGGGTATAGCTTTACAAAATGATCAAATTTGGACGAAAAATCGAGCTTTTTAAATTTAGCCTAAATGTGTACAATGGATTCGTGTGGATCACAAGCATGTTCCCGTCCCGTTAGAAGTGAAATTCTAGCAAGTTTTCGCCTGAAAATTCAATATATGAAATGATCATAACGATTTGAATATTCAAATTAGGCTGTCTTTCTGAAGAGTGTGGACCTATTTTCAACGCTAATAATGTCTGATATATGGTAAAGAGGTCGGCATCCGTTCGCCGAATCATATTGAGAAGATTTTAAAAATGGCGAATTTGGGCCAAAATTTGAAAAAACTATAAGGGTATAGCCTTACAAAATGATCAAATTTGGACGAAAAATCGAGCTCTTTAAATTTCAGCCTAGATGTGTACAGTGGATTCGTGTGGATCACAAGCATGTTCCCGTCCCGTTAGAAGTGAATTTCTAGCAAGTTTTCGCCTGAAAATTCAAGATATGAAATGATAACGATTTGAATATTCAAATTAGGCTGTCTTTCTGAAGAGTGTGGACCTATTTTCAACGCTAATAATGTCTGATACATGATAAAGAGGTCGGCATCCGTTCGCCGCATCATTTTGAGAAGATTTTAAAAATGGCGAATTTGGGCCAAAATTTAAAAAAACCATAAGGGTATAGCCTTACAAAATGATCAAATTTGGACGAAAAATCGAGCTTTTTAAATTTCAGCCTAAATGTGTACAGTGGATTCGTGTGGATCACAAGCATGTTCCCGTCCCGTTAGAAGTGAATTTCTAGCAAGTTTTCGCCTGAAAATTCAAGATATGAAATGATAACGATTTGAATATTCAAATTAGGCTCTTTCTGAAGAGTGCATGGACCTATTTTCAACGCTAATAATGTCTGATATATGATAAAGAGGTCGGCATCCGTTCGCCGCATCATTTTGAGAAGATTTTAAAAATGGCGAATTTGGGCCAAAATTTAAAAAAACCATAAGGGTATAGCCTTACAAAATGATCAAATTTGGACGAAAAATCGAGCTTTTTAAATTTCAGCCTAAATGTGTACAATGGATTCGTGTGGATCACAAGCATGTTCCCGTCCCGTTAAAAGTGAAATTCTAGCAAGTTTTCGCCTGAAAATTCAAGATATGAAATGATAACGATTTGAATATTCAAATTAGGCTGTCCTTCTGAATAGTATGGACCTATTTTCAACGCTAATATTGTCTGATACATGATAAAGAGGTCGGCATCCGTTCGCCGCATCATTTTGAGAAGATTTTAAAAATGGCGAATTTGGGCCAAAATTTAAAAAAACCATAAGGGTATAGCCTTACAAAATGATCAAATTTGGACGAAAAATCCAACTTTTTAAATTTCAGCCTAGATGTGTACAGTGGATTCGTGTGGATCACAAGCATGCTCCCGTCCCGTTAAAAGTGAATTTCTAGCAAGTTTTCGCCTGAAAATTCAAGATATGAAATGATAACGATTTGAATATTCAAATTAGGCTGTCTTTCTGAAGAGTGTGGACCTATTTTCAACGCTAATAATGTCTGATATATGATAAAGAGGTCGGCATCCGTTCGCCGCATCATTTTGAGAAGATTTTAAAAATGGCGAATTTGGGCCAAAATTTAAAAAACCATAAGGGTATAGCCTTACAAAATGATCAAATTTGGACGAAAAATCGAGCTCTTTAAATTTCAGCCTAAATGTGTACAGTGGATTCGTGTGGATCACAAGCATGCTCCCGTCCCGTTAGAAGTGAAATTCTAGCAAGTTTTCGCCTGAAAATTCAAGATATGAAATGATAACGATTTGAATATTCAAATTAGGCTGTCTTTCTGAAGAGTGTGGACCTATTTTCAACGCTAATAATGTCTGATATATGATAAAGAGGTCGGCATCCGTTCGCCGCATCATTTTGAGAAGTTTTTAAAAAAGGCGAATTTGGGCCAAAATATGAAGAAGAGCATCAATGACGCAGTATCTCAATACTGGAAGTTCTAATTTTGATTCCTAATTTCATATCTTTGCTCTGTCTCTACAATTATCAATATCAATCATGGTACAACAAATAGAGAACTTGCATTTACGCTACTTTGCCACGAATAGTCTCTGCAGGTTACACTTCATCCTGCGAGTGTTGCCTTTAGCGCTCATTGCCTGTTTGTGGAGAGAACGGCGTTGCAAGGTTTAGTAATGTCATAGAATAATTAAGAACTTGTTTTTTATGTGGTATCCTTCATCTTGGGTCAGTCTCTGTTGGACTTTTTGGTCATATAGTTTATGATGTATCAGGTTCCTAGACATCAATCAGCTTATCTTCGTGATGAATTGTAAAGTATTTTTGGATACGTGAAATGTACATCTTATGTAGGAACTTCTTGTTAATTTTTCTTCACACTGGTGAATATGAATGTGCGATTTAGAGCAAAAGAATATAACAGGAATGTGTTTTTTCAAGGTTTATCAAAGTTTATTTAATCAAGGCAATGAATGGAATGGCGTGAAAAGTACTGAATTAAATTAAGAAGTCCAAAAAGTTACTATATCCCAAGTGCCCACAAAGGAGAATCCAACCCGCAGATGCAGAAAGAGTCCTGAAAATGAAAGAAAACAAAAATAAATGTTAACAGAACGTTGGATAATAGGAGACAATATATAAAGTCACATAAAATTGACTTCACATTGCTTTGAAATGCAACAAGCCCATATTACATAACACATTGTAGTGGAACTTGTAAATGCATTTTCTCTCTGAAAATGACAGAAACATACAGCATTACAGGGTGAAGAACTTCGAAACAAAGTGAAATAGGCACATGCACAACCAAAACCAAAAAAAAATTAACTGCAATATGAATTCACACACAAAAGAATACTACCAAAATGCGTTGCAAACTGTACGAAAATTCAGTGCACACTTATCCTTTGCCTTATCCTTTGGAGTGCTGACAACCACCAGTGGCAGAAGTCAGTAGTAAACTAATAATACCAGCATAGGCTTAGTAATGTGTAGTTGTACTAGCACTACCCTACTTTGAACTGCTTTAAGTCCTCCAAAATTCAAGGCAACGACATTGTAATCGTTAACAATGTCTTGAAAGCTAACATCATAATTCATAAACACACGGTCCCGTAATATGAATACACTGCACTATAGAATACTTAAAACTTTAACCCTAGGCTACACACTATGGTAATGTGCATATACATGTACATATGCAATTAACCACGATAGGATACGATGATGCCGGTGAACAAGAGCAACCTTCAAAATGTCACTTTAATTCAACCCAGAATGCTGGAACTCCGAATTTAGCCTCAAATCATTGTTTAACTTGTTTTATACCATCGACCGGACGATGGAGGTGGTACCTTCTTGAAAACGGAAAATGTGCAATTCGAAAGATGAAAGGTTTGTACTTACGTTTCGTTTTTATTTTTCAAGCCGAGGCAAAGAAATTTCAAAATTTCATCCACATTGTGAGTCCGACATCGTCGCAAACAGATATTTAATGAATATTCAACTTCTTTTCTTCAAAGTTTTGCTTGAAGCAATTCGATTCCTGCTTTATGAATATGTATTAAAACGGATTTTCAGACGATATCCAAGCTGCAGTGTACTAAAATATAGTGATGGGCTAAGCTCCCACAATGCATTTCACCGCTTTTGCCAAGTGTTTAATGATTGCGAAATAACGGTCAAAAGTCGCAGTCTGATTTCGCGAAACTGGGAAACGCGGACAGGGAAACGCGGGCAAAAGTTCCCTACAAACAAGTTTCGGAGCGTGTGCAAAAAAGGCCTGTAACAACTGTGTTTCAGCCCGATTTGGACATAAATCGGTGAAAAAGTCATAGAATGAGATCAAATTCTCGAATAAAAAATAGTAACTTTTGTTGGCCTATATGATTATGCTTGCTCTGGAAAATCCATAGAAAAAGAACTTTGTATGAAGACGCTGAAACTTTTTTAAGAGAAGAGAGAGTCCCACTTAGTGTTACAATATCTCTATACATGTAATGTATTGAGATAAAAAACTATAAGGGTATAGCCTTTCAAAATGATCAAATTTGGACGAAAAATCGAGCTTTTTGAATTTCAGCCTTAATGTGTACAATGGATTCGTGTGGATCAGAAGCATGTTCCCGTCCGGTTACAAGTGAAATTCTAGCAAGTTTGGATTCGGGTAAAGAATAAAACAAACTACAAAAAAATAACAATAATATACAAACACTGAATTCATTTTATGACATGGAATGTTATTACAAAATTAACACATATTTGTCTTCCGACAAGATTCATGAATCTTAAATTAAATAAATATAACATCCCGTTTCAATACTTCTCACGAAATTTTGCCAAATTCCTGCCATAGGCAGGATCTGAGTCTTATTCCATTATTGCATTACAATTGCATACCCAAGACGAGTTATTTAATACTCTGAAATTGCATCCAAACTTTGAGCTGACGATCTTGCAAGCGACTGATGTGGTATGATTTAATTTTTTTTTAATACTAGCCATGGCCTATCGCTTTGGTTTGTACACCACTTACGGAAAGCCCTGAATTTGACACAAAAAGTGTTCTCATTGTTCTCAAACTTGACAAAATTGCCAGGGTTTGGAAAGCTTTACCTTCGAAGATTTTAAAATTTGAAGGGATGGGTAGTAAACGCAGGAGTAAATTGCCCCTTATCTCCCATCTCCTAAAACTACGCAGAACAGGACATCTTTGATGAAGAATCAAAGGAATTTATTGCTCTTGACTTTTAGACAATTGTTTATTTTACATCCAAGGAAAAACTTCAGTCTGAAAATTCCTCACATTAAGTAAGTACCATTTGAGGCATAATGTTTGCACACTCCTTTCTTTTAGTAAAACTTCTGCGGAAAGGGAACAAAAACTGTTTCCTGAACACATCTCTGTCCAAATTGCATCATTTTATGATCCCATCCAATTGAAAGACAATATATATCGAAGGATACTAAACCTTAGAACCTGGTCCTAAACCTTACAAACCTGGATCTAAATCTTAGAACCCTGGTCCTAAACTTTAGAACCCTGGTACTAAACGTTTGAACCTGGTACTTAACCTTACTACATGGTTCTAAACCTGGTCCTCAACCTTAGAAACCTGGTTCTTAACCTTAGAATCCATGGTCCTAAACATCAGAACCTGGTCCTTAGCATCAGAACCTGATCATACACCTTAGAAACCGGGTCCTCAACCTTAAAACCTGGACCTTAACACCAGAACCTGGTTATAAATATCAGAACATGGTCCTTAACATCAGAACCTGCTCCTAAACCTTAGAGAAACCTTGCCCCAAACCTTTGAACCTAGTTCTTCACATCAGAACCTGGCTCTGAACATCAGTACCTGGTCCTAAACATCAGACCCTGGTTCTAAACCTTAGTACCTGCTTCTAAACATCAGAACCTGGTCCTAAACATCAGAACCTGGTGCTAAACCTTAGAATCTGGTCACACAACAACTATAATACCTAGAACCAGCTCAAACAACAGGTGTACGACAACAAGAAAAAACTTTGCAATTAAGCAGATTAACAAGTTTAGCAGATTTTACAGACAATTTGGAACTTATTGAAAAGATATTATGAAAACACTTTACCAGACTTATTCATCAATTGTAGACTTAAAAAAATGAGTATTTTTCTTTTAAATTCGACACTAGTTGAAGATCTCTCGTCTGTGTTGATTTTAGCCATCGATAACAACACATGATTTTAATATCTTAATATTTTAATATCCTACTTTCAATGAAGATAATCTGAAAGAGACTCACACTACGGGATAACGATATCTAACCTTTTTTAAGATTTCAGCAGAAACACAAGATACATAATCGGTCACCATCATGTAACCTTTCAACCTATTACACAGCTTGAAGCCTATTTTGAAAGATTGCACTACAAAAGGAAGAAAAAGCAAAAGAAGAAAAAGTCTTCTACTTGGAAGAGACAAGTAAACAAAACAAGAAAAAACCTTAAAAAAAAGAGAAAAAAAAAGAGAAAAAAAAGTATAAAACAAGTTATAAATGTCTTACACAAGGAATAATATTGTAATTATTCTCAAATAGTCATCCTATTCTCTGCATATCTGACTAGAGGCACTGATTGAAGGAAGAATAAAGAGTCTTGAAAGTTACTGCCACAAAATCGCTGGGGGGGCCCCCCCCCCCCCCCCACAACTCCTTTCTCCTACATATAACCAAGACAACATGAAATACTCAACAAATAAGACTGAACTCTTAAGTTTGGTTACGATGCATGACTTCAAGCTGAACCGAAAGCTTCCTCCAGAGAATTCAAAACATGGAGGTCTCGTGAGAGGCTGCGGGGAAAAAAAGCGAAATGTAAAATTTAGATTAACTTTGCGTGATTCATATAAAATTATATAACTTTGATTAAACTACAGCCACAAAATCCAACAACATTTAAAAAAAAACACTTGTTTCATTAAGGAAGGAACATGAGCTTGCAAAGGATCCCCAGTCACTGACCGCAGAATAATTAGGACTTTTGAAAGTTTGATGGGGGAAATCACTTTTTGTTAAGGTTCGACATGAAATTAGCCGTCAAAATTATTTCTGCTTCTTTCAAAGTTTATTAAGCTCAAATTTAAGACTTGAAAACTTAAAAGCAGACTTCAATGCATCAATCAAACAATGCTTTCTTTTGTTTTATCTATCTCATTGGGAAGGGTGGGGGAGAGGGTAAGTCATGGAGCCATTGGGGAAGGATCTACACCTTTGCCATATAGATATATTTTGGAAAATATTAAAATTAAGTTGTTGAAACCTTGTATCATTTCTTACCATCCACATACAGACTGCTAGTATACTGAATTGATTTACAGGACTTTTCTGGTTACCGTGGAGATAACTTACCCATTGAATCCTTCCGTGATCTCCTTCACTTTCGAGGGTTGACAGCAGACAGCGCAGCGAGCCTTGCTGGGGTCAATCAGGGGTCGGATATACTTCTCTCCCACTCTCAACAGGTCATCTATTGTGACCTTTGACACCATAGTCAAGAGATTTCTAAAGGGCAACGTACAAAATATTGGTAGTAATCGGCGCAAATCTTCATATTTGTCAAATTGAAAAAAAAAAATTCTCTTTTATCTGTTTGACAAAGAGTTGCTAGGTAACGACTGAGACACTAGACTATAAACATTATCCTTGCACAGATGTAAGTGTACGGTACAGATACTAAATTAATTAAGACTAATCAAGACTTATATCAGTAATACATTTGGATGTGTATGTACCTGTTGTAATCTTTGTCGGAATTCCTGAAGTAGTTCATGAGGGATTCGTCGGATACGGACGAGACGGTCTCTTCTCTCTCGATGATCTCATAGAGGACGCTGCTGATCGCCGTCTCAACTTGAAGATTGTCAAACAGGGTAGACTTGTCCAAGTATCCTTCCTGGAAATGTCAGTGAAAAACAGAAGATGAATAATTCATGAGGGTTTGGGTCATCCTCTTTGCTGACAATCTCAAAATAGGTTTTTAAAATGGTTACTACGTTGAAATATGAATATTTTCAACTATTCTTCTGCGATAAAAAGGTGAGCTGGGTTAAACATGTCAGGAACGTCTTGAAAGACCTCACCTGGTACGGATATTTATGAGTGACTTCCTTACCTGTTCCATCACTACCACAGCACCCTCACTCTGCCTTAAACGTGCATTGAGGGTTTCAATAAAGACTCTAAGGCTTGAACTAACTTACCACAATAGTTTTAGCTTGTCTGTAAGCGTTGACTACATGAGTACATTTAAAGAGTTGCAGGTACAGGAGTCCTTCCTCAGGTTTTATGTACATCCTGTAGTGATACGCTAGGCCCAGTCCTCTAATCTGCTTCCACATCGGGCCCTGGGGAATAAAAATATACACACGACATGTTCAAAATTAAAGTTGGTGAATACATAAATCTGCCAGGAAGATATTTATATTAGCAGAAACAAAGATATAATTGATCAGAGACTCTATTAGTAAATTTGTTCACATTTGAATCAAATTTCTGAAACAAAGCCAGGTATACGTGAGGGTCTGGAGAGCTAAAACTAGGAAGAAAACCGTTCTTTTAAATGACAAAGAGATTTGAAAACTTTATTCAAATTTTAACAAGACAGTTCTCTGCTCTAATTTGCATACATACATATGTACAATAGAAACCAAGGCTCTCTAGAAAGCCCTTCCCATTTTCTTGGTAGTATCCAAGTAAAACAGATTGTTAAGCATAGTGGCTTTTGAACCTCAGCAAAGAAATTGTCCCCCCCCCCCCTCAAAAACACAGATACAAATATTTTGCCCAACTATATATTAAGCTAGCATTCAGTGTTGAGCACTTACATAATTTATGTTTACCCTTGCAGTCACACAGACATTTTCCAGTAAATCCTTACTAAAGGTTATTGTGGTCAATACAACATTTTAGCTGTAATAGGCCTACATATTTAGGATATTGTGGTCAATACAACATTTTAGCAGTAATAAGCCTACATATACCTCAAGGGCACACAGACACTCCAAGTACACCATTAATGCTGGCAGATCGGGGTCCTTGAAGTCGTTCATGCAAGGCACTGTCTGAACAAAGTAAGACGATTCCACGGATCCAACTCCGATAATCTGACCCATCGGCTTACTCTCCTGGTTAGAACGGACCATCTGGAAAGCACGTTTCTGCAATACCTTGCTGTCAAATCATAAACGCAAACCACAATATTGAAAAACAGACACAGATCTATCTTCCTGCCAAGAAAGTCAACACCACCCCTCGCAGGAAGATTCAACCCCCAAGTCAAACCCCCTCCTCCCTCGCAGGAACATAAATTGACTATCAATGAGGAAGCTTTCTCACAGCAATTGAGATGTCATAGCTAAATGACAGTCGTTACAGTTAGCAATAAATTATTTTAGAAATGTTAATGGGATGTTATATCTCATAGGCTTGGTATAATGTAACCCAAGGTGAGTGGGAGCCAGTGCAAGGTGAGGTAGGGGGGAAGGTGAGTGGGAGGGGTGGAAGGTGATTGGGAGGGGGTGGAAGGTAAGGCAGGAGGGAAGGTGTGGAAGGTGGGGGCGAGGCGGTGGACGGTGAGGCAGGGGGGAAGGTGAGTGGGAGGTGTAAGTTGAGTGCAAGGGGTGGAAGGTGATTGGGAGGGGTGAAAGGTGGGGGCGAGGCGGTGGAAGATGAGGCAGGGTGGAAGGTGGGTGGGAGGGGGTGGAAGGTGAGTGGGAGGGGGAAGGTGAGTGGGAGGGGTGGAAGGTGGGTGCGAGGTGGTGGAAGGTGAGTGGGAGGGGTGGAAGGTGAGTGCGAGGTGGTGGAAGGTGCGTGCGAGGCGGTGGAAGGTGAGGCAGGGGGGAAGGTGAGTGGGAGGGGGTGGAAGGAATGTGCGCGGCGGTGGAAGGTGCGTGCCAGGCAGTGTTGGTATAAGCAGAGGTTCATCCACACTTCATCTACATACAAAAACAAACATAAATTCCATCTGATCTTTTTCGATTAGCAAATTGTTACTGATACGCACGGACAAGCACATGTTTGTTTGTTTGATGAAATATGGTTATATGTAATAACCATGTGTATTCAAAACGTGCAGGAGCCTATCCTATAACATGGATAATGATATCAGACAACAAGCCCTGATGAAAAAAAAATTACATTTTAGAGAATAACTACAACGAAAAAACTATGTTTCTTGTCCGGCCGACAAATGCTTTTTATGCGAGTTCTCTGATAGCAACGAGGTTATACCTCACAGAACGTACAAAGAATGCTTTAATCCAACGATGACCACAAATTTTCAAATGAAGTAAACAAGAACACATTTCTCATGAACAAAAAGGACCAACAAGTTTTAATGTCAATTCCCATCCAACTTGTGATTGCAAACTGGATGTTATGCTAAGAAATCATGGCACGACTTGTCATTGATACCAGTTCATTTACGAAACTTATCAGTTTGTTGAACAGAACTCACCACTTGGCATCTGTCTTGATACCTTGATCCACAAACTGTTGTTGCCATGGTAACTGTACCTCCGTGACCTTACTGAGATGCTCAATGTTCGAGGTCATGTGAACCCTGAGGTTAGACGCAGCAGTGAGCGCAGCCCTGAGTTTGTTCATATCTGCTATGACCTGATGAAACATAAAACATTCAAATTACATGAAAAGGGAGTTAATTTCAACAAAAAAACGAAAAACAAATCCCTCTTAAAAGTAAAAATAATGAACAATGACATGAATAGATGCAAGGGCCGTGTGACCAACATTTATACGATTCAATCCATAATTTTCAATACAAATGATTGAATCTTGCAATGTGGCATAGATACACTGAATTACCCATTATAGCTTGTATAAGTCAACTGAGTATTGGGTTGAACAAATCTGATTAGGTCTTTCATATTTCTATTCAACTTCAAAAAGCTACAAATCTGGCAGCAAATTTTGCAATTTCAAAACATTTTGTGACAATGTGGGAGTTTAGGTTATGGGAACTAGGGGAAGGGAATTATATCGCAGGGGATTATATTAAGACAAAAATAACAGAGACTAACGGTTGTCTTGCAGTGAAGTTAGTGTCAATATGGGCAGACGGTAGGCATGGCAACTCCCCACTTGAAGTAGAGGTTGGAATGAATGTCTCCCTCCCTAACGTATCTCCGATCTGTAGTGTTACACCGATGATGTAAGCTGCAACACACTATTTATTTATTTGTAACGTGCTGGCTCGATCCTTATATGTAAATTGTGAACATTTCATCATCACATCCTACATCCAAGTTAACATTTATTTGGGGGTAGTGTAGGCCTACTAGCCTAACATAGAAACTTCCCACAGGGAGAAATCCAGTGCTACTACATCTCTCAGTCTGTGCTTCATTGGTCTGATGGCACCTTTCCTAGAACTGGGCTCACTGGATTGCTTCCCCCTTTACCTCCCTATGAGACCTTGTTAAATCCAATGGGAGGGGTGAGTCCTTGGAGGCTCAATTAGGAGGGTGGGGGGGGGGGGGGTTTGAGGAGAGGGTGTAACGATAAAATATTGCATCTTCCTACCTGATCTGGTTCCTTTTCTAGTCGTTCCAGCAGCTTAGAGAGGAATCCATGTTGTCTTACCATACTTGTCAGATAATGGTTACTGTCTGGATAAAAGAAAGAAAAAAAAAACAATTCCTAATATACAAATCAATCATCTATTCGAAGCGAAAATCTTGAACAAACTTCAAACGTACCCTCACCCTTTTGAAGATATTTTTCAAAGTTGGTTACAGCACACATTTTACAGATTCGAGCGATACAACAGGCTTACCACCCAGATGGATCTCAAACCTAACCGGTTCATTTTTTCTTTTTAAAATGTGTTTCAAATATCATGGTTAATCTGCTGACATAGCTAAAAATCTAATTCCGAAATGATCGTTTATTTGATACAACTATCAGTTAATTTACAAAAGAAAACCAGCAAACAGGGATTGCTTAATCTGTTCTTATGGCAGATGCAGTGTTGATTGTAGTTTACTATATCCGATAGAATGTAGCAGCCCAACAAAAATAGTTTCCACTACTTGGTTTGAAAAGGCTTTCACCTAAATTGGTTAAAACGTCAACATTCAGTGACAACAGCCAATGTAGCTCAACGAAACACTCCATACAAGCCAAAAATGACAAAACTAGTGTTTACAATGTTAGCTACAGTAAAAAAAAAAAAAAAAAAATTCTTTTTGTTTCCATGGATACCAACCGTTTCCAAAGTTCATGTCCTTGAGAACAGCTAGGACGACCGTCCTTCCATCTCGTTTCAATTGAGCGACTTCATTGACCATTTTGGTGGCCACAATGTTGAGTCTCTCCTTGGTAAACTGAGTCTTACAGAGTATCTCCTGCAGCCAGTTAACTCCAGCCGCATACTTCTCCTCTTCAACCTTCACAGAGTAATGACAACCAAACAAGAAATTTATTAAGCGACCTCCATTACAGTTATAAAGACTATAACATGAAACAAAAGTTGCTAGATAAGTTAAAATGGCCACAAAGTAAAAAAAAAAATTTTTAATACATGCAAAAAACATTTTTTTTAAAAACATACAACACACATTTAACCATTTTATTGTATGGATTTGTGTTGCTTGGTTTTGATGAGATTGGGACCATCTTTATGTTCACTAGTTTCCATGGTGACATGAATATAGGAGGGCAGTCTTCTGTGAAGTTTCATAAATCAAGTGATGTTTATCTTTGCTTCTCTTTACTCCTCTTCCTTCAATCTGCAAAATGATTTAATTTTACCTGTCTTTTTATAAAAAAAATTTAAAAACAATTCTTACAAAACCAAAGCTTATCTGAATCTAGTTTTCAGAGACACAAAGGTGAAAATAGTTATGTCCATAAAAAATTTCACTTACAGATCTGTTGAATTTGATTTTGAACTACAGGACACAGATAATATGGTGATGTTTCCTTTTAAACACAAACTAACAGCCTACATTGACAGGAATAAAAAATTTAAAAAAGAAGATTTTCCCTATAATAATTTAGTGCTGGACTTTTGTGTAGCATTTTCTAAAGTTCTGAATTTCTTTCTTTCATTGAATACTAAAGTTCCTGTGTAGAAAACTGCCATACATTTTCAGTGGCGTAGCTAGAGGTTTTGAGGCTTGGGTGCAAGAGTAGAAAATTGTGCCCCCCCCCCCACTACTGAAAGAAAATGAAATTGTGCACGAAACTTTTTGGTTAAATTTTTCGGGAATGTCGTTACAGCCCCCCTCCCCCTCTTAATCAAATTGTGCTCCTACGCGTATGATATTTCCACCATTCGAAATCTACTGCCTTGGAACTGTATACTGAAATACCCGAAATTTCCATGACATGTAGTCATTACAGAATACAGAACAGAATTAAAAAAAAGAGAAAACGGTAGAAATGGACTGAAAAGAAATCACAATCTATAAATTTGCTAATAAAAATAACTACATTCAGTTCAGATTCTTATTAGTAACTGGAAAATATTCATGCCTGACGACATACATCAATTTCGTCATGTTTTTCTAAAGAGTGCTAATTTTTTTTTACTCTCATTCTCCCATTTCAGCGCCCCCTAAACCCGGCACCCAGGGCATGTGCTCTCCCTTGACCCCCCCTAGCTACGCCACTGTACATCTTTACACTGTATATCAACTTGACCATCAGTATAGCATTTTGCGCTGCGGTAACTGGATTAATTATTCCCTACATATTTGATCGATATGAAAGATACACGTTGGTTCTGAGACCGACCAGGTCAACCAGTAGATCGAAATATTGTGCATGTTATAAGAAAAAAGGGCGTTTCTTCCCGAGACCACCATCACAAAGGTCACATCTTTCACAGGTTCTAACTGATTATATTAACTTTCTACCAAACATTTTGTAACGCAATATCCAAATTTATTAGCCCACAGTATATAAACCTACGACCAAAGTTTATTTATTCGCTACCAAAGTGTTTGAACTCACCGACCAAAGTTGTTTCAATCACAACTTAAGTTGTTCTTTAACTCCTTACACAAGTTTTACTAACTTGATACCTAAGTTTACAAACTGGCTCCTCAAGTTGTTCCAAATAATGACTCAAGTTTGCTTAATTCACTATCAAATTTAATTTATTGTTACCCACATTTTGCTAAATGAATGCTTTATGTTAATTAGCTCAATATCCAATTAATTGGCTACCCATTGCCATTTTTCTGGCATACCTTAATTTCCACAAAGGCCAACTGTGAGAAGTACCCGCATCTGAACATCCTCCCCAAAACACCGAGACGAGAGTTTGTCTGGAGGGTGTCGGCAGCCAACTGGGTCACGACCTCCTTGTAAGGTATTAATGCTGCCAAAACAGAAATGAAAGCACTCAGTAAACATATTTAAGGAGAAGAAGTATGGGCAGGTGGTGAGGTAGATTGAGTGCCAGAGGAATTATGGAAACCATGTTGTTGAAGATGAGGGGTGCACCTAATTTCTTTTAAAGACAAAAATTCAAAAACGGACTAAAATTATGAAGAAACCAATGTACTATATAGTTACATACATTACAACATGCCATTGATAAATTGGTTGATCACAAATCACTGTGGAAGATATGCTGCAAGTATCTGTGACATTTACCATCAACTTAGTCATTTCTTGTAGCCGCCGGGCAGCGAATGTACTTAGTGGAAGGGAGATGGGAAGGTGGGGTGAGGTGGGGTAGGGTAGGGTAAAGGTGAAGAGGGATTTTACAGAAATGGTACTTACTTCCACTTCTGAGGACGGGAGACTCAAAGATAATCTCTGAATAGAGAGGCAGGTACATCCTCAGCTTCTCGTCTACAGCGGACGTATCCATCACAGCTTTCAGCTATTAAAGGATATCAATGCAGATTATGAGATCTACAAACTGACATGGACAAGTTATAAGGACAGTCTGTGGCCTCACAACCAAAAAGTTGAGCATGATAAATCATAAGAGAGCTTTTCATTCAAAATGCAAAATTATTTCCCCAAGACTGTTTACGCAATTTTAAATTTGTTAAAACTTTGCAGCTCTAGTGGGGAACCACTTCACACTCACGACTGCCAGCCGAAGAGATGCTACACGTTCAGTTTCCTGAGATTGGGATGTGATCAGTTGGGCAGTGTGCTGCGGGCTTTTAGGACGTTTCATGAATTTCTAGGCCCTAAAGATTGCAACTCTCAATTTTCTCCACGATTGCCATGACAACAGGAACTACGACCGAAACTTTTCCTCCGACCCACTACGAACAAATATGGAATTAACCAGAACAGAGAAAGTGGGTCTTCACAATACATTAGAACCGACAATCAAACAACAAAACAGCCATTAACATTGCCTGGATTATTTTCTTTTCTTGACTCACCTGGACGAAATTGCTATGAACATGATCAAGCTGAAAGGTGAAGGGTAGCTTGCTGATGTCAATCTCCGTGGGACCTACAGTTCCATTCAGGTTGCTATGACGATGTAGCGGGTGAAAGTGAATCGAGGCTGTGCTGGGTATTGGTAGGCTCCCGATCATACCTCCCGGAGCTTCTCTCTGTTCAAATGGGGGGGGGGGGAAGAGAAAATAACCAGATTGCAAAAATGCATTGAAGTTTTGATTACTTCATTGCAATAGACTTCTGCTTATTCACCAGAAACAGCTATTATGATATAAATGTCCTGGTTTCTACCACGAGTTACGGTATCATGTTTAAATGGTTTCCAGAGTTTGACTGCTGGTGACCCAGATGACCTTTGACCTCCACCAAAAGCAATTGAGTTTTTCTATTCAATATAACGCATCTGCATGCCACTTATAAACCAGAAAGCCAGTGGGCTTATTGTGATTCCTTGCCAATTGAGGTTATAATCCCAAGCTTTTGTCATTGTTGATTAAATTGATCAGCAAGGTTCTTTCACTGACTGTGGACCTACCTACTAAATATGATTACTTACCATGTTTACAAGCTATATTTAGCAAAAATCAACTTGACCCCTGCCCCCTAATAAATGTGCATAATATCACATTGAAAATACATTATCATGTACCTGCTATCTATCAACACCTTCACACAAAG
This sequence comes from Apostichopus californicus, assembly GCA_020650975.1. Classification (NCBI taxonomy): domain Eukaryota; kingdom Metazoa; phylum Echinodermata; class Holothuroidea; order Aspidochirotida; family Stichopodidae; genus Apostichopus; species Apostichopus californicus. The sequence continues at coordinate 15,813 of JAIPMN010170493.1, forward strand.
TATGATTCAATTCTGAAAATGTTTACAGCCTGCCCTCTACCAACTGGGCCGTCTCTCAAATTCCTTAGTTTTTTTCTTTAAGTTTTACGTATATTTGACGAGAATTACCTCATTTTCTTGATTTGCTGCATCTACGGTTTCTGCCTTCTTCTTGAGTCCCGCCTCTCCCAGCTCCTCCTGTTGTTTCTTGATTCTCTCCTTCTCCTCCGAGGCCATTTCTTCCGCGACTTGTTTGCTCGGATCTCCCACGATCTAAAAAATATCAAACATTTAAAAAAAAAACTTGTCACCACAGAGCAGGGATTTATTTCTCCATGAATGAAACTACATAATTTATAGATCGTTGGTCCCCAGAATTATCTACAACAGAATCTCCGCTACGAGACTGTATTTTCAATTATTTCTCTTTTTCCTACCACACACCGTCCAGTAGTAACTGATCTTTTTCATCTCCTTCAATCCAGAACCTGGTGAGAAAAATTTTCATTAATTTGTGATGAGGTATTTTTTCAACAGAAGATTTTTGGTCGTCCACCGTCGCAATACAATGTATCAACAAAGTTTTACCCTAAAAGTGTGTCATGAAGCTGTTGCAGTAATACGCTTATACAAATGTCATACAGCTTTTGTTTTGGTTGCCATTTCTGAGAGTGAAAAAAGCCATGAACGTGCAAATTTTACATTTATAAAATGAACCCAAACAAAGATCAGTTATGAATAAGTGACAGATATTCTATGTTAGTTTCAAGCCAATGCTCACCATACATCGGAGGTGAAAATCACTTTCTGGGTCATAATTTACACTTCCATAAAAACTGGAATATAGAAGATATTAACAACTATGCATGTTTTCACAACTATTAACTGTATTTATATATTTGAGAGAAGTGACATCTCCTTGACTTGACAGTTTTGCACCATCAGGCTCAGTTTGTCTGGCAATAACATTCAATTTAGCAGAATATTATATAATATTATATATTTAATTGTAAATTAGACAATTCTAAACCAAACTATTCTAATTTTGCTAATAAGTTTAAGTTCTTATTAAAAGTAGAAGAGGATATCTTAAAGAAAAAGAACAATGAATTAGAATGATTTCTTTTAATAATACTTTTGGGAACTATTTTATGCAAGGTTAACGTGTTTCGTATTCATTATCCCTATACTGTATTATTTATACATTATAATTTTTTGTAAAGAATAACCATGATTATTGTTGTTTAATTGACCTTTGTACCACCTAATCACAAATTTTGAATAAATGAGATGGAAAAAAAAACAAAAAAACAATTTAGCAGAATTGAGTAAAAACAAATGTGTATTAGTTCTTCAGTTTTGTAATGGGTTATATCACAGCAAAAATAGAAAAACATGAACACTGCTAAAAGTGCCTTGGGTATATTCATTACTGTAACACAGTGTTATCAATAACTCAAATGTTTTAGTTCATCAGCTTACTGGTGGGTGTTATATCCAGGGTTCGATTTCCATACAAAAAAAATTGATTTGCAACAATTACTATGCAACATTTGCATTGCATAGCCGTTCTCAAATTTTGATTGAATAGCAGTTTTAACAGAATTATTTTATGTCTGGCAAATTACATGTCACCATGGCAACTGTGTAGCTTGGCCTCTAGTGCAGCAGTCTGGTCACTATGACAAAAAAAACATTTCCGTCCTTTTTTAATTTTTTCTTAAAATGTGATAAAAAACAATTTCTTAAACTAAACTGTACACAAAATTTATATTTCCTAAAAGAGAACTCTTCTGGCATTCTAACCATATTACTCCTGTGTTCTGTATTTTGTACGAATACCAAATGATTATGAATTTAAAAAAGTTTTAATACACAAAATAGCAACTACATACTCAGGGTGTCTCATGTATTGATTAATGCTGCTAGCTGGGCGGACGAAACGTTGCAATGTTTCTTTTCACTGTATAAAGTTATTGGAGTTGTCCCATTGACTTAACTGTATGTGGTGGGGCAAATCACACACTAATTTGGCATTAAGAGCGTCGCGTTCGCTGATTGGCTAACAGTCTGTGCACTGTCTGCTTTAAAATCTGGTATTTAAGAAGTGTTTTTGAAAGAGTAATCTCAAGTTATATCCTATTTTGATTTTGTAGCAGTGATTTTATATACAAAAAACAGCTAGGCTAATGCTCTACCCACGAGGCTATGTAAGTCTATATACCGCTACTGTAGAATACTCATAGGGTTGCGTGATTGCATAAATGTTTGATTTCGTGGTCTTACAGGATCGCAGAAAATCGGAGGTGCTTCTTGAGTTCGAAATGATTAATGAAGTTCCGCTTAGAATAATCAGAAACCTATTATTGATGAAGGAGTTAGTTTAGTTACTTTGTTATTTTACTTATTTAGTTAGATTTTGTGATTATATCCGTAAATGTTTGTGACTTTTAGCATTTAGGATTGAGTGCCATTATTGCAAATTTGTGACAAGAATTTTACATCGCAAAACATGCGATGTATTCATGGAGGTGAGTAGCAATTGCTCAAATGTGCTCCGCATATCGAACCCTGGTTACATCACAGCATGTTCCTATCAGTGTAATCATAAGGAACACTGATAAAGCTGCCTTGAGTATTGTAACCATTATTGTAACACTGTGTTATCAGTAACTAATAACTTCTCACCACTACTGAAGGAGGTCCAACAAAGTACTTCTTCAAGAGGTCCGTCCAAAACGAAGCGACTTCGTCCTTTAACTTCTTGAAGTCGTCCACGTCGTTCAGACGTCGTCTCAACTGTAGATACAGAAAGTAAGATGAAATGTCCTTAAAGACGAAAAGCTGAATTTTACAGAGTAAACGAAATGAGACTTTTCCGTGTGGTGTATGTAATGTCACTTCACAAAGCCAGAAAACTAATTTGAGGAATAGTTAAAGATGCTGGCTCAGAAGTATCTACCTAATCATTGGAAATCATTTTAAAGTAACCAATGATGGGACGTTCAGGTTAGGGTTAAAGTCATTAAAGCCTGAGGCACAGTTGGTTTTATCCATTAATAATATATTTTCCAGATTTATATTCGGCCCTCAGGCATGGACCTTATTACCATACATACCTCCTCTTGCGATGTCCCGTAGAGGAAGTCCCCGATGCACATGAACGCGAGTGTATCATGGGGGCGGTCTTCCATGCTATTGAGTGCGTCCAGTATCTTACGGTGAACCACGCTCTTCATGCGGGACATGTCCATGGACTCTGTTCCATCGGCTAAGTTACCCAGGGTTTGAAATAGCCTTAAAAGAAATTGAAAAAAATGTCATAATGTGGAACTGCTATATCTCACAAAATAGGGGCTACTCTGTGGTCCAAGGAGGAGGCAATTAAGGTGTATAAATAAACTAATCGAATACTCATATTTACAATTTTTTTTAAGGTTCAGGAGTGCATAAGGACAAGCTCCTTGCAGTCATATTGTATGAACACGGCCTAATATTTATTCCGACAAATATTGATAACTTTATTCTATGTTCATTTTAGCCGTTGGTTTTGAAACGGTTCTTTCTTAACAACAATGAAATAAGGCCATTACCAGTGACTGTGGGCTTTGACAAAAATATTGCCTACCCCCCTCCCATATGTTAACAGTTGATAGTATTAAGAGTATATAAAAAGGGACAAGTTTTGTTCTATATAGGTCCAAATTCTGACAAATTTTCAAGCCTATAATTTTTGACCACCCAAGCTGTTTAAGAATAGCTATCACTGTGGGTTTTTTTCAGAATCTACCTTAGCCTCCGATTGGATGGCACAACAATAATTATACCAGTGGAAAGGAAAAGAAGAATATTTATGAAGGGTTTATAGGTATAATATTGGAACTTACTTGCACAATAGGAAAGAAATGAAAAAAATAAATAACAAAAATAATGTAAAACGACTTGTTTACCTTTCCTTTACATGATGAAGCTTGGCTTTGGGGACATTGTAGAATTTCAGATAGATACAGGATTCCGTGGCCTCAATTACCGAGTTTCTGACCTAAGTGGAAGAGATATTTTAGGGTGAAGAAAGAGTTATGTCAAAAGTAATGTCAGAAATAGAGTTTGAATGTGAAGGGAGGGCACACTATACACGAGGCTAGATTGCAGAAGATAGGACGAGCAAATAAAACAAATATCTAAATTACCAAATCTTAATGATATAGCAGTTTATAATTGTTTTTATTTTTAAGGATCTAATGCAACAAACAACAAAGTGATCTGTATTCCTTAACAAACAAACAACATTAACCTACAAACAATTATATATATATATATTTATAGATTTATAGATATATATTATATGTGTCTTTCATTTTATTTCAGAGAAATTTTGAAGAGAGGAAACTTTTAGTAAATATTCCCTCTTTTTTGAATATTTGAAGGTCCAACCAAAAAATTAACAGTACAGAAAGCATTGTCTCTCACATGTATTTTTCTTCAAATTTTGCTCTTTCTTTGCAAAATTATTATCAATGGATTACAGAATATGTACTTGTTTTATTCTGCCATCTTGGAATTTCTTTTTTGTTCAGTGCAATTCTCCTCCACTCTGAAGATGAATTACTAGAGAGCCGAAAGAAGGGAGGAGGGAAGACTCACGTTGCTGCAGTAGGGGTCATTGATCTCAACAAAGTCCCTCTGGAGGGGTGCTACAGAGGTGTCTGTCAGGTACTCCAACAACACAGAAACTGCTGACATTCCATAAAGGTCCTGCGAGAAGAATCAACAACAAAAATTAAACATGAGTTTGATTGAGTCACACGCACATGGTTAACAGGACAGAGGTCTCGCAAGACTTGAAAGGGGGTAGGGGGGGTGGGGAAGCACAGCCAGATGTGATTGTTAAACCAATGCAACAGAGATTCACACAACGAACACCTTGGACCCAAAACAGCTACGATAGGAAATTCTTATGCTCTTTTAGATGTTCCATCAAATTAGTTCAAAAGACTTGGGCAAGTCCAGTGATGAAATCACAGATTGTCAACTGCTTACACTTTTCATGTTTTCATGTTTTGATCATTTGTGTCTGTAGGAGGAGGGGGGGGGGGAGGTGTCAGTCACTACACAGTTCCTAAAGCATACTGTGTAAACCTGAGGTCACGCTCCTGTGTCATTTGATACAACCTACAAGTTGTTATGAGGTTAAATTAAGCTTTGTAAGTAACATTTCTATGAGCAAATGAAACTACCCTCGGATATTACCAGTGAATTTGGAGAGAGCGCAGGAATTCTTGGACAGAAATAAAGATGTTTAAACAATTTCAAATATTTTGAAGAATCCTTCAGAACTCTTGTAGGCAATTATAACAAATCTATTAACGAGCATTATTCAAATTAAGATTGCAGTCGATCTTACCGTAAACACAACGCTGCTGAATTTTATTTGCATCATACGAATATTAATGAGAGACTAATAATAAATTAGATACAATAGTCAACATTCTGTTGTCAGGTAAAAAATTTGTAACAGTAGTATCAACCACATCTCAAAGAAACTAATTTCTTTTTTAAAAAGTCGATTTTTAGTTCATTATTTAAAAAGTTGTAGGAAAGTTATGGACTAACATTAGTGTAAGATTTTACTATCAAGTAAAATACAAAAACTTATCAGCTCAAACGGCTGACTTGAAGACTACCATCTTCCATTTATCGATGTAACAACATCGCTGCGCTTATAGAAAATTGTTGCTAGAGGGAATTTATATTGTACAGTTTATTTATTACCTTGGCTTGAGGGCCTCTCCAGGCAGCATAGACGAGACCGTTAGATTCATCATCTGACGGGTATGGGACCACCTGGTCGATGGGGGCTTCAAGAGGTGGTACAGCTGACATCCAAGGTCTGGTGTGAGGGGGCAGTGAACCCTTCAAAGGAAAACAAAACAACTAAATTTTATTCTTACTTTCTTAATGGAGGGTAGGCTGTCGGCAGAAAAACTTTTAACAACACTTAGCATATATGTACAAAAAAAATTGTTCTAGTTTTGGCCTGAAACAACATCACGACTGTTGTTATCTGGGTAATTTGATAAAACATCTTGTGCATTAGCTGCCCAAAATATCCTGAAAGTCTCTCAATAAAAAATTGGATTAGAAAATGATAAGCACATGACGGTAGTACTTGGTAGTATTTATCGTTGACTTACACTCTACAGGGATGAGCCTAAGGTAAAAAAAAAAAATCCTGATACTTTGCAAAAATTGCGGTATAGGCTCCAGTTTTCGTATGCTACAGTGTGTTAGGATAATAGGTTTTTTTCCCCCTGCAGGTTGGATATCCATAGGTAGTGAAAAACATGCGAACGACGGATCAAATGATACAAGGCTGTTGCTAGAAATTCACGGAAATTGAGAGGTGTAAATCTCGGATGTAGAAAAGAAATCACGGATATTCCGCGAATCCGCGGAAAAAGCGATCATGCCTTACTCTAAATATTCACATCCTGTCTAAGCCATCAAAACAGAACCCTGTTAGTGCCACAGTGGTTGAACTACAATGGCCATAATTTTTCTTATTTCCTCATTGTACAGCTCCCTGCGCATATATTAACATTATTTTAGCCAAGTAATGGTTACCAGGTAACAGCTTCCAGGTCATAGTAGGCCTACTATTAATATTATTATAAGCCCTGTCGACCGTACTAATACTGCTGACTGTTGTTATCCAAATATATCAAGTGAAATAAACTGCTTTCACCTATATTCTAATGCGAACATGTAAATGTCTACGTTTTCCTAGGCTCAGCGTAAGTCAGGGAAACTTATATTTCAAAAACAATATTTAGGGTGGGTTTGAAATTTCAGAATTTTTCCAAGTTGTCGGTTCAATGGGAAGAATCTATAAATCACTTTTATCAAGAAATGCCCAAATATGTTGGTTATAATGACCAAATGTTGGCCTGGGTGAGACACTGCTTGTATTTCCCCTGAAAGATGAACACCTGTGGTTCTGATTGGTTTAAAGGAAACTCGAAAAAAAAAGAAGAAAAAAAAAAGATGTGCTGGATATTTTGGCGTCCATTGTTGATTTGGTACAGTATAAGGCAATGTTTGCTTAATTTAGTTTCTCCCAAAAATCAGGCTTTTGAAAATGAAGCTTAAACTTTTGTTCTTAAAAACACAATTAAATCAAGTTATATCAGGTAGGTGTCAGAGCTGAAGAATCAACAGAGTATTTGGTGCCTTTTGAAGCTATGCGAGTTATCGCCTGCAAGCCTGGTATTGTTGTGACCCATTGATAGGATATAGCAATATGATAGGATGAGAGCAAATTATAGACTTCCTCTGAATCTCCTACGACTAAATACTGCTGCCTTGAACTCTTACACTGTCACAAATACTAGTACTGCTAGCCATTTAATGGAAGTAAATCTTGAAGATGGAGTACCGCAGTCAATGCTGGCCCAGATGGACATTTTCGCTGCTCGCGGGAAATTGTAGAAAATCAGGTAGAAACATATATAACATACAGGGATGTCCCCACGCTGGGCGGCACTGGGCGGCCCCGCCCAGCACTAAAAATTACCGCCCAGCACTGTCTTAAAATCGTGAATCCCCCGCCCAGCACCTTTTTCATCTAAAATCCCGACATTCCTATCAATATATTCAACATAAATTGGGCCTAGCCTATGTCAAAATCATACAGACTAATAATACATCAGTTACGCGTGCAGGAAACATTACTTACGGCTCTCAATCGGTCCCTTGTAAAATCTCTTTGAAAACAAACTAATAACTTTTACCAGGTACATAATATATTTCACTAAAAAAAATTTAAAATATGTAAATTGTTAGCAAAACTAGTACTTGTGTATCAGTGCTTAAAAAGCTACACAAGTGCCAGCATTTGGCATCTGAGCACCTTCAAAATCGAAAAAAGAGGGACACCCCCTCCCCTTACACCCTTCCCCCAGGACGGCGATCAGTATACCCGGCACTCATGAAATCCTGGGAAAATCCCTGAACATATTCATGGTACTGTTACTAATGATAGAACAAAGACTTGTTATAACACTGCGATGGACAATACGGTAAATTTGGACTCTTTCAGTCTTATTTGAATATAAACGGCAAGGCACAAATCAAGGTTGTTGGCCTGTAAAGCCCAAGGCTTCACTACTTATATATCTGTACCTTCTCCATCTCTAACAAACGTCACATATCGTAGGAGGATTACAGAAGGCTTATCCCCCCCCCATTTCAGAAAGTCAAGAATCACATGATGATGAGATTTTAGATACGAACTCTACGTTTACTGACCTTCGAAACAATTTTTTCCTCGAACGGATCGAGGGCCTTGAAGACGTCCTCCGCTGACACCTGACCGGTGATGACCAGACAGAGGTTGTCTGGACGGTAGAATGATTTGTGGTAGTCCCTGACTTTAAGATTGGAGGTGCTAGTCCTCAGGTTGGCCATGATGCCACCTGTTTCTGACTGGAAGGGGGGGGGGGGAGGAAGAAAGAAAGAAAATTCAATCAATATAAAATAAGAAATTACAGATTTGGTCAAGCTGGAGGCTCTTCTATTTTGTTCTCAAAAGTTACCATAATATTTATGTAAATGATCTTTCAACTGACTAGAAGAACCCTGCACGATTTGTAAACTATAAGGAACCTACCTATAAATTACCTTGAATAAATGTGCAGTTCCTTTTAACTATTCTTTCAAATTATAGCACTGCCTTATAAAAGGCTTGATAGTTCTCCCTTTCCTGTCAAGTAATTTTCTTGCAACAGCTCTCCACAATTCTCTCCACCACCTCCCCCCCCCCTTATGCTGGTCCCCTCACAATAGTGCCCACATCCTGCCTGCTCCCATCCTGGTGTGATAGTTCTCCCTTTCCTGTCAAGATTTTCTTTCTGTTGTGCTTCCCTTCCAGTAATTTTCCTGCAACAATTCTCTCCACCATCCCCCACCCCCTTATGCTGGTCCCCCCACCCCCCCCTCAGAATGCTGCCTGCTCCCATCCTGGTGGTCTTTCCCACCAAGTGTTTCCTTCCTGGTACTTTCTCCCTTCTGATATTGATCCCTACTTGATTATTCTTCCATTCTCAGTAGTGCTCCCCCTTCCTCGTAGTCCCCCCACCCTCCAATTCTGCCGACATCTCTCCAACTTCACTCCATCCATCAGCAGTATTACCTTGTATCCACAATGACCGGGATACATCTGTCTGAGCATGGCCAGATGACACCTGCTCTCTCCGCTGTTTTCTCGTGCCTGCATCTCACAGTAGACGACTCCTGCATTCTCCCCTTCCCCGTTGACGTGATGTACTTCGGTCACATAGGCAGCATCCTGTCGACATTAACACACATTGTCCAATGAAAAATATAACTA
>JAIPMN010170627.1:0-32891 GCA_020650975.1 Apostichopus californicus
AAGGAAGGCCTTTTTCTAGTTGTTAATTTTACTGCATCCCTCCAGTTTGGTGCATCACGTGCATAATTTTGTGCACCTCACCATTTGCCTTGTGTGTGCCTGGCGAGGAAGGAGCTATACCACAACCACATTGACCTGCAGTATTTTCCTTTCAAAAAGATGACTCACGATGCAAACATGTTTTATAAGCACCCGGAAATAATCCACCCTTCTTTGGTCTGCAATAATATGCAGCCTGCCATCTTCAACATTCGAGAGCTTTAACTTGTTACTCATATATGTTAGTGTGCTCTTCGAGTTTGTGCAACAGATATGTTAACTCTTTGGAAGTTTGGACACATGGCAGACATATTTTGTACAAACATATAACACAAATCATTAGTACTTAGTTACAGTCTAATTCGTGACATATGCCGACATGCACGATTGTAAGGTACCACCATCCTAGGTCATACTAACTGAAGTAACTAAGTAACCTAGGCTTGTACTTTGAAGTAACATAAGGCCGTCTAGAGTACAGCCTATGGTTCGAACTAGCGTAAGGTTAGGACTAGCCTAGGCTTAGTTTAGAAAACGGGGAGAACGAGTGACTCGATTGCGTCCCAATATAATAGGACTATATAACAATTTACTCCCATTTTAAGCTGGCACACAACTCTTCGATGACGAATCACTCCTCTTTCCATACGGAGTCATATGAAACATTGTTCAAACTGTTTGTTATCGTTCATGAAATCATCGAACATTCGACTTCGTAAGTTCAGCAATCTTGCTTGGTGACCAATCCTACGAATGTTCACTTGCCAAACCTGTCAGCTAAATTATGTTGTTAAAGCGGTATAGTAGTAATGTTAATACCATTAATGTGGAGATTGATAATTTAATTGTTAACATTTATTAATGAAGTAATAATTCCAATTAATCGTAGCAACGGTCGACAAGGCACAGGTAACGGTGGATGAGGCATCGACTAAGTAAATTAAGGCAGACGTACCTAGCCTATATGCTATAGTGGGCGGTCAAGTCGCCCTTTCTTTTTTAGTTTGGTCTCGCCGGAGGACACCTCAACATTTCTAAGGACCATATGAAACTGTTCACATCGTCATCCTTGGAAAAGATAACGGCTGCATGCAATATGCTTTTGTGAAGATTCGACTATTAGGCCTATTTTCGAGTTATACTAGTGAAGATGCAGATACCAAAAGGGCTTTAGTTGTCATGCATCATGAACGGTTATTCACTATAGCCTATAGGTCTCGGCCTAGGACCATAGCTGAAGTACCAGACCCTCGCTGAATTACGACAAAACTGCAACTTTGATGATATTTTTCTCACCAGTTGAATTTAATTCCGAGGCTAAGCTAGCCACAGCTGTCCTTGTAATATTCCTGTCTGAATATTCCTTCTTTTCATTTTTCCACATACACTCTTTTTCCCTGTAACTCTCGATAAAGTCAAAAATATTAATTGTATTTCTGGTGGCCATGGTGTCGTTCGGCTCAAATACAATTCTAGCGCCTGCCAAACTACATGAGGAAGGCTTCTGATTGCTTCTGAGAAGTTGCGCAGATTAGGACATTGCTCTATTGCAAATCAACCCCAATCGACGTCGCAACTTTTATTGCGCAACAAGTTGATACCCGTGTCTAACTACGCGATTCAACCTTCAATTGTATTGCGAGATGAATCGCGTGTTGAATCGCGCAGATGACCCGGGCTTAACAGGTTGCATCGAGGTCGGCGTTCGCTAAACATTCCGAGTGTTTAGAGCACCACAAACAAACCTAAACATTATGTTTAGAATTTCTGAGCATCGTTTTCAAAACAGCGGTTTCTTATTTATTTTGAAAGTAAACGAAGCTAAGCTATTTACATATATCTGTTAAACATGTTCAGAAATGGAAAAAGAAATAGATTGCAAAGATTTACAGGTCAAAATAACTGTCATTATAGAGTAATGGTCGTTTTAACATGACATTTACAAGAAGAAAAAACCGATTTTTCATAATTTACTCGAACTTTTCTGAAATGATATATTTTACATCAGCTATTCAAACAGTAGTTGTTGCATGAAAACAAATACGTTTTTCCCCTTAAACACTTTACTCTTAAACACTAGTGTTTAGGATATGTCATACAATAGCGTTTAGGGTACATACTACCTGAACGCATTGTTAACACATTCTAAACTGCTGACTCGTCAAGCTAAACGGGTCAGACGTTTACAGTTTTTACAGTGTACCTGCAGCGAACTTTATTTCCGGTGAACTTCATTTATGAGTGACTTGTATTCGTAATTAAATATGCATACATATACCCGTAGGCATACAAACTAAGTGTCCTATGGCAAGGGTCATTGGGTTTTGACTAAATGAAAACCTTGGGTGCAGAAAAAATCCTGATGGAGGATAATGAAAGTAAGATTGCCACTGTGGTGATTTAAAAAAAAATCAAGCGGCTATTTTTAATTACGCTTTTGCAGTGTTGTACTCTGTGCAACATTCGCTTGGCCCTATATCAATTGCCAAACTTGTATATTTTTCAGGTTTCTTCATCTGCTTCTTAAGGGAATTGTTCTGAAAACACTGCAGCAGCTGACTTAAGTGATGATTCAGATCCACCATCTGAAGAAGCCAGCAGCCCCTCATCTTCTTCAGAGACAGTGATGTCCCAGCAGATGATGAAGCAACATTCCAGGCAGATGAGACGCAGAATGAACCACTTTTCCAGGGATCACAAGTAACAAAGGCTGAGGTAATCCTGATGGTGATGAATTTTCTGATGCGGCATTGTCTTTCTACAGCTGCCATGGTGGATCTTCTGCATATTATTAATAACATATTAGGAAGAGCTGTTATACCAGCATCAAAATATATATTTCAGAAGTTATTTAGAATAAATTTTTGGAATTCACCATTTAATTTTTATGACAGTTATTGTTTGAGCTTTCTAAGAACCTGGCAAGGCATTAATGTATGTGTAGTCTCTTGCCCACATTGTCAGAGAGATTGCAATGTTGGAAACATGCAAGATAGTAACTTCCTCATTACATCTGGTCTGAAGCATCGGATAAAGATTTTATTTGAAAGGGAGGACATAAAAGTGAACGTGGCTTATAGGTACAACAGACAGGAAGGAAATTTTGAAAATATTTTGGATGCTAAAATTGTGAAAAATCTTCAAGAAAGGAAGTACATAATTTTCAAAATAACTTCACATACACTTTTAATACAGTCTTCAAGTCTGTAGGTTACTCCCTGTGGCCAATCTATATATTTATTAATTAGCTTCCACCAAGTTTAACAATGACAAATTACTGCTTGCTGGTGTATGGTTCGGCAAAAAAGAGCCTCGTATGAATATATTTGGAGAAAAGTTTGTAAGAGAAGCAAGAATTTTGGCTGATGATGGTGTTGAGTGGGAAAATGAGGCTGAAGTAATTAGAAGCAAGTTCTACGGGATTTGTTGTTGGGCTGATGCCGCCTGCAGTTTAATGGATACATGGGTTATGGTTTATGTTATCATCCTGGGCGAGCAGTAGAGGGTGGTCAAGTACCCTGTTCATGTTTTGTGATTTTGCTCAGCGATGTGCTGATGAACTGCTGGAAGACATGAGCAAGGCTTTAGATGAAGGTCGCATCGTACGTGGTTTTAAAGGTCCAACACCTGTAATCAATTTGCCAAAGTTTCCATTAATCTGGGGTTTCCCCTCCTGATTTCATACACTGCCTTCTCCTTGGTGTAGCAAGACAACTTGCTGAACTTTGGTTTAGTAGCCGAGAAAACAAGTTTGTATTATATTGGTCAACCAAATGTTTGGAATAGGCTTGATAAAATCATCAAATCAATTAAGGTCCCATCATTGTGTCTCGTATGCCACGACCAATAACAGAAAGGAAACACTGGAAAGCCATTTAGTGGTACAACTGGTTATTTTATTTTCCTATCCCATGCTTGCATGGTGTTTAACCAGATCAGTATTTGAGAAACATCTACGCACTTGTTGAGGGTTGCTACATGTTACTTCAAAAGTCCCTTAGTCCAGAAGATGTCAATACAGCTGATATTTTATTGTTTAATTTTGTAGGTCAGATGCAGTTGCTTTATGGCGAAAAAGCAATGTTTTCCAATGTCCACTCATTAGTCCATCTTGCAAAAAGTGTCAAAATGTGGGGACCTCTTTGGACGCATTCATGTTCCCTTTTCAAACAGCAAATGGTTAATAAAAATGTCTTTAAGGGCAATAGGGGTATAATGCTACAAGCCATGTACAAGTTTTTCCTTGTAAGGGCTCTGCCATTGTTTGGAGCAAATTACATGGTATCCGACAGAATCAAAGCCTTATGTAAGGAAATGCTTTCTCCGCGAAAGCTCCAGCCAACATAATTTATGGATTCAGTGGAATAATATGGCGCAGGCTCTGTTCAGCTATTAAGTGATGCTGAGCAAAATACTTTACTTGTCAAATGAACTTGAAGTAGTAAATGAATCAGTGGTATATAAGCGTTTGGGGAAAGATGGTATCATATATCATTCACAGCAAATACACCAAAGCTACTATGTTATACTTGGGTCAAATGGACAGGGTGGAAAGATCCAAAAAGTATTACGTATACAAAATGAATGCATTATTTTGTAGAAAATGATGCACTTTGTCCCAGATAATGGTTTTCAAGACCCACAAAACAATACACATGTTTTCCCAATAAAGTTGTGTGCACATATTTCTGAAAATGTGTCAGCAATTGCAGCAACAGAACTGTGTGGAAGTTGTTTTTTAGTTGATGTTGGAGAGATGAGTTTCATTTGTTTCCAGCCAGCTATGTGGCTTTATAATATTTCACATATATATTTGACAAAGAGTTGTACACAGCACTGATTCATTTAATTATGTGAACTCAACAATGTTTGTTACTTATGATTAAGAACTGAGAGAGTTAGCAACCATTATTTATATCAATCATATATAATATACATGCTAACACAAACAATAAAATGGGGGCCTTGGCCTTCATTTTGGATGTATAATGAAACCCCGGGTAAAACAATCCATGAGCAGGCTTTTCTTCACATGTTGTACATGTTTTGGGCCAGAAAGTATTACATATTTTACCTGTCCGCAGTGCAGTGCAGAGTGACAGCTGTTCAGCTAGAAAGTTGCAATCTACAGGGTTTCACTCAACCATGAAAGTCATGGGGGTATATGTGAAATTCATTTTGGGAGGCTGATGCTGCAGCCATTAATTATTTTACCTTTTTGAATGCAACAATGCAATTTCTTTATACTGCATGCAATATTCAGTTTGGACATGGAATATTACTTTTTCCATCTTACACTGCATTATGATATTACAATGTGCAAATATATAGTACATCATATGAACGATTATACATTGTATGATATAGAATCAATCTATATTATAAGTTAATGCACTGTATGTTTTGATTATATTATTATTTATCCTTTTATGGGGGAGGTAAATATCAGTATTTTATTGGTAATGCATCATAACAAGTTCTTAGATTAGGCTCAGGGCATTGGAATATGTCATTACCTGTATATACTGTATATATATATATTAACCGCTGTATTAACTGGTTCCTCTTATTACCATTAAGATAATCTATCCGACTTTTACTTCTATATCTTCCTCATCAAAAATTACCTTACTACTTCATGTGATACAGTTTGAAGATGGAGTATTACTTTTTTCATGTTATTACGATATTACGATGTGCAAATAAATAATACATCATATCAACAATTTTGTATGATAAAGAATAAATCTAAATTATAAATTGAATGCACTGTGTGTTTTCTTTATTTTCTTTATGGGGGAGGTAAATAACTATCAGTATTTTATTGCTAATGCATCATTACAAGTTCTTAGATGAGAACCACGGCATTTGTATTGGGAAATGTCACTACCTGTACATACTGTAAAATAATTGCTTCCTTTTATTAACATTAAGCCATTCTATCCTTCTTTTAGTTGTATATCTTCCTCATTAAAAACCTGTAAAAACCAACAGCCTACTTCAAACCCCATCAAACCTGTGCAAAACCAGTGAACCCTAGATCAACCTCAGCTGGGCAGGTTCACCAGTCAACATAGTCCAAACCCAGTTGGGCCAGTGAAACCTAGTTAAACCCAGTTGGGTCAGTTCACCAGAGTAGTATAGTATGCCCTTTTCGCACCTTTTTGGGAGGCGGAGGCGGGATGAGATGGACAATTTAGGGGCGTCCTTCAAGTAGGGTTCGGTGCTGACAGCCCTATGAGAGGTGCGAACAATATGCACTCATTGCTTTTATTAGAATTATTATTTTTAACTTTGCTTTATCCTATTTAAGTATTAAAAAATAATATAATAATAATAATAGCTTATTAAACTTCATGATTGTTAAAGCAAAACAAACGCAAACAAAACAGATAAAACAAAGTGTTGGGATATGGCCTTATTGAGTTGGATCATGGTCATCCAAGTTTCTACCGCATCGTACACATTATCACCCTCCTCCTCCTTGTCACTTTTGTCTTTGTTCTTCAGTCCATCGAAGGTTTTACGTCATGGTCTAAAGAACAAATACGAAATTGATAATGATGGGGAGGACAATGACAACGATGTGTAAGTTGTCAAAGAGACATGGGTGACTCATACAATCGATCTGAAGAAAGAAATATCACCAGCCAACATAGTTTACACCCAGTTGGGCCAGTGCCAAACCAGTGAAACCTAGTTCAACCCCAGCTGGGTCAGTTCACCAGTCAACATAGTCCAAACTCAGTTGGACCAGTTCAAAAGCATGGAAACCTGGTTAAACCCCAGCTGGGTCAGTTCAACAGCCAACATAGTCCAAACTCAGTTGGGCCAGTGCAAAACCAATGAAACCTAGTTCAACCCCAACAGGGTAAGTTCACCAGCCAACATAGTTCAAACCCAGTTGGGCTAGTGCAAAAACCAGTGAAACCTAGTTGAAGCCCAGCTGGATCAGTTCAAACATAGTTCAAATTGACAGTTGGGTCTGAACAAACCCAGTTGAACATTGTGTAAACCCAGTTCAACCTACAATCCTCGACAAAAATGATGGGACAGTATCAGCAGCAACGAGCGATATTGGTTTAAGCGCACCCCCTTCCCCCCGTTCAATGTTGTAGCCAAAAGCGCTCAGAAACTGCAACATTGATACGGGGAGTGGGGTGTCCCATCTATTTTTGTCGAGGATTGAATCCTCGACAAAAATGATGGGACAGTATGAGCAGCAACGAGCGATATTGGTTTAAGCGCACCCCCTTCCCCCCGTTCAATGTTGTAGCCAAAAGCGCTCAGAAACTGCAACATTGATACGGGGAGTGGGGTGTCCCATCTATTTTTGTCCAGGATTGTAGCTCTTGCACAGCATAGTCCAGTTGGAACCCAGTAAGACCCATTTAAACACAGTTGAAATCCAGTTAAACATAGTAGACCGTAGTAGAACCTTCTTGATTTGTAACTGGGTTCTACTGGAATTTCTACCAGGATACGATTTGTTACCAAAGCAAACTGGCAGCCAAATTGAATGAGAAATTACACAAATGCAGCTATTCAAATGGTATGAATTAAACGAAAGCCGAATCGGAGGTATAGCAATCACACCTGGAGGTATCAATTTCTTCACATGTCACAAATACACTACCTACATCCAGGTGAACTGTCACAAATTGCTTTTCCACATGTTAGACTTACTCCCCTTGCTCATTCCTATGTAACACATTCCAGCATATAGTTTTGTGGTAATGGTCTATGCCACATAAACATGATGGGCTAAGAGGATTTACTTGTTCAATGAGTGATTGCATAGCTACATCATCAGTGGGCATTTGTATAATTTCATCTGTACCCTCAGCTACATTTATGCCAAAAATGTTAAAGGCCAGATTTCGTCTCTCAAACGACAAAGTATTTTTATTTTACATTTTTTCATTGGTTGAAAGAATTGCTAGCGGAAATGGTTTTCCTTTCACATGGGTCATGGGTAAAAGTTATTAAAACATACATTGTTCATTTCTCATGATTTTGCTGTTAAAATTGTTAAGTCAATATTTGTAGTACGGGAAAAATATGAGATTTTTTGTAACTAAAAATTCGATTTCAAGCTTTAAAAGAACTTTCTCTTTATTCAGCATGATTTGCACCTGGCATTACCGTTTACCGTAAATATCGCGTTATGCGCGCTATAACCGTATCGTTACCGAGAAACCGTTCATGAAACACTGTACAGTACACTGTATGATGTATGTACATATGTAGGACAGCACATAACGACATATGCAGCACAACGATCAGTTTTAATTCAACCATCACTTAGCGTACAACAGAAACATTATTTTTCACTGAGGACGGTTTAAACGTTGCATTATGTCATCTAAACATTCCAGTTTCTTGGATTCTCGAATAGAATCGGAGCCGATGTCTTGCAAGTGTCGTGGCACTTGTCAACGGGGTAAACCTACCAGGCGAGCCGGAGTTGGATGCCCGTGTAAATCGTTTGGTTCGTTTTGCGATTATCATTGCAAATGTGGCACGAAAAAAAAAGACCGTGTCTCAACAAAGCACCTGAGGTAGGTCTTATTAAACTGTTTGTGTATTGATTGACAAATGCTTAAAGTCTCTACAGAATTCCCTGCAATTTTGTACTAAAGAAAGGTCTATTAAAAGTTCAAATTTGAGCTTTATGAAACAATTCATTCAGCAATCGGTACTGGCATATAGGGTAGCCTATAACGGTCGCATATTGAAGTACACGATTAATGCACTGTGACCAACGGATTCAAAGCCTGTGAAAATTGAGTTTGATCTGTTTTTACCACCATGGTTGTACTGACTGGCTAGGCTATGCTACCCCTGAGGCCGTAGTCTGTGACATGAAAATTACGGGCATCCTTTCACGCACCAGTGATGTAAGCATGACGACATCATGCCATTTCCCCTCCAAATTTCGTATAAGGCTGTCGACTGACGTAACTTTGTTTCAATAATATAGGCCTAAGTGCTTGGACCACAAAACTAGCTGCGCTGGAGTAAAGGCAATTTTGTTGAATTTGTAACCTTGTAGTAGAGTGCTGACCATACCCAAATTACAGTATGTCAATGATTTTAGTCGGTGAAGTATCAAGTATACTTCATATGCCTATGCTATAGGCATGTAACATACCAGTGTAGCGGGCTCCAGCCCAAAAATTAGGCCGTGGCTATTCTTAGGACTAGTCGTAACAATTATCTATAAACTATTCTTACAACATCGGCGAATTCATGCGCAGTAAAGTAAATAAAGCAACTGTGCGTGTAGTAGGGGTAACCCTAAACCTAACTCCTAATCCTATCCCTAACTGGAAATTATTGTTACTCATGGTTGTAAAAATAGTACTCCTAGTTGTAAAATAGCAACTGCGCATGCGTAATCGGCAATTATTGTTACGACTCGTCGTAAGAATAGACACTTTAAAAAAATTACTCTGGACATCAAGTTCTGTTACGGGTTGTAATGTATTGGCTCTCTGATAAAACCGTCAATACTGAGAAGGAGAAGTAACAACCTTTTACCTTTACAATGTAAGTGATTTGTGTAATTGGTAAACTTACTATACTAATTTAATCTGAAAACCTCAATACATGCAACACAATACATCATATATATGCAATCAAACTCAAGGACATGTGCAGTTATGGAGTAGTCCTACCACAAATTAAGGTGTTACCACTAACATTCACTCACACTTGAACAGTTAATTGGAACTTATATGACATAATATGTAGGCTAGGGGACATGAATCGACAGTGCGTAGGCACACACAGTTAACAATATGCATTTACCTCCAAGATAATAGGCTTAGGCCTTAATATTATTAACACACTGAAGTCATAGAGAAAGATACGCCTTACACACTGTACTATACATATTAACATGACTAGGATGCATTACTACGGAGAGCAAATGCACAATTTAGGCCCAAGAAATAATACAAGGAGCCACAGTAAGTAGATAAACAAAACATTTGTGATCTTAAAGGTTACAATTAATAATATGTTGCAATCATACCTTATGTCTTCCTTTGGGGACTGAACCCACTAAATTTAATTAATGAAATGATATCGTAAATTACTGTAGCAGTAGCATCAGCGTGGTTAAACTACATAGCAACAACAAAATCAATCTATTTTTAGAAAGGAAAGAGTGGAACGCCGATAGGGCAGAAAATAGCACATTGATCAACCAACAACGCTAGGGATGGCGACTGTATCAAACAGTATGTACTGATTTTAACTTTGAAACAGCTGCTAACCTTGAACAGCTTACACATTTGTTTATGCAATCACCCTACAGGGTTCAATGAGGTTTATTTGCAATCATCAGTAGTGTAATGATTTGTTATTCAGATATCCCAAATACTGTTGTATTGCATCTTGAGCTTACACGTACAGAAGCGTTACCATGCATTTCATTAAATTTTAAATGGTTTTACGTTTACTTTTTTTTCTTGTTAATTAAAGCCCAATTATGCGAGTGTTATGTCAACAAACTTCAACATACCAAAAACTTTCTCTTACATGCCGATAGGTACCGTAGCCTGGTTTCACACCACCTTTTTCGAAACATTCGCTGTTCTGCAAAGTTTCAACGATTCAAAAGAACCAAATCAAGAACAAAATGTTACTCTGTTTACAATAACAAGACCATGTTGGCATTTTTGAATAAAGCAATTCCCTGTAGGAATCACGGATGTTCTATATCATTTAAACACACTAATTGTTTTCTTTTTCTGAACTTATAGAAGTCACTTCTGATTTTTCTTATACTTTGTGTAAGTAGCCAAAATATGGGGAAAGAAGTACAACATTGGAAATATGTGATTGAAGACTATATATCTATTAGCACTGAGAAGATGATTTGGTTGCAACGTGTAGGCCTAATAAGGAGCCTGTCCTTACATACAAATTGTTTACACTATAGAAGATCACAATAAAGGCAAAGGATTAGTTGTGATAGCGATCCAGTCACCCAGCACAAATCCTTCCAGGTTGGAAACCCTCAAGTTGGGTTCCACTAATTCTTAGTTTACCAAGAAAGTTTGCAGTATGTGTTAATTAATGTGCTGATGTTTTGGTTAGTTCTGTTTTGTTAATTGGTGAAGGTTTTTTTTGCTTTGTGGCACCAATTTGCGTACCTCAGTATTTCCGAAAATGGTAAAATGTTGGGTTTCAATTCCTGCCTTTGGATGGGGATTATATTAATGCGAAATGTTACTAGGTTTCAAATTGGCAAATGATTAACTAAACTAAACTATGTACTTTTAATTCCTGTAAATGCATTAAAATACATTATAAAGTGTAAACTGTTATGTCTTTATTTCAGGAAAGTTCAGCAACAAGTGAGGAAAGCACATCTGATGAGGGAAGGACTGAAGTTCAAGGGTCAGTTGGAGAAGCCATTGATGAAAGTGCAGGCTCCATTCCCCATGAGGCGAATATTCAGGTAAGAAATTATATTTATTAATATACATTAAACATTCACACACTGTACTCGGAAGTAAGGATCATATTTACAGTGTTCTGAAAAAAAATTTATAGAACAAGCCTGATCTGCTGGTAAAAATCATATTGTCTTTTAAGGAGTAATTTATCCAGTATAACATAGCAACTTGGTATGCAAAATGGACAAAAGTGCAGGATTGTAAAGATGTATCGTACTTGAATACACACTGAAACATACAGTACTATTTGCAGTAGCATAGATAGGGCCAAGATTCATAAATCTTGAAATAGGTAGAAAAAAAATTAACACAAAGCATTTTTTTCACCATCCTATAAGATTCCCTTACTCTGTATTTCACTGCTTGCAGTAAACAATGTGTATCTCTTGTCATTGTTCCCGTGTGGTACCTACATGACCCAATTGTTTGCAATATATTATCCAAATTCTGTGATGTGTACTTTGTGGTTAATCGCACTAGCTGGTGATATTGAAGTTCAATTTTTGTTTACCACCAGAGGTATGTGAAAGGCTTGTCCAGAGAGAGGTTGGAGGGTGTTGCAACGGAGCTTCTTCTAAGACAGCCAGATGTCTTGAGTGATTTCACTCCACCCCAAAGTTCACGAGAAAACCAGCCTGCAGAGATTCGACCGCGGTGTAAGTGTACCAAATGTAGTCAAATGCGAACTTATCATTGAAAACAAGTGTTGTTGTAGGAGGATTGCTGCTTGCATAACATAATCTCAAGCATTCAGAGACAATTGCTTCAATGCAAATGTTTTATCTGTCGACATGCAAGTGCACGAGGATGAACTGGCCAACGAAGAAAACAGATCAAATGGCAACTACCGTCACTATGCATAGAGGAACTATATTAACTGGAAGTTTGGACGTCTTGGCTGTGGCAACAGACTGGTCATCCCTGCTTGTTGTGTCAGGAAAATAAGGCAGAGATTCCCATCCGCAGATGGGCAGTACAATGGTTTTATTGCAGGAGAAAACCTCCAAGATAAAACAAGTGGATTGTTGCCAGGCTCCAAATTAATTCATTTTGCTAGTACACATAAACTTTACTGGTTTATATAACTAACAGACATATGCAGTTAAACCCCTGAATTAAACCCTTTATCATTATTACCATCATTATATAATCATAAACACCTGATACCCAATTAAAACTATGAAATTAACAATATGTAACACTATTCTTGCTTGAAATTAAATAAAGTTTGCACTTTCATATTATGCCTTGATATGCATACATGTGACTCATATTCCAGTTATTTATGATTTTCATTTCTTGCTGGTAACATAATGGCTTTAAACCTCCAAGTTCATGATATTGTAGGTTTGTGTTGTCTCCTTGGTAAAAGATAACCCTACTTTTAAAGGCCAAGACTCGTGTGAGGTAAACATGGTGATATAGCAGGATCAATGTTAATGTAGATTGCCCTGGTAAGCAGATGGTCCTAAAATTGTTATACATTATATGTCATAAGTCAACAGGGTTTCAATCTGAAAGTCTTTATTTGGATCAACTGTTGAATTTCATATCTTGGTATGCCTTTGGTAACTAAATAGTCCCCATTGTTTTTTGTTTCTTCATTGAGGTCAATCTTTGAATATCTTGTAAAATACATATGTCATGTGTTTGAAATATTTGTATCTGGCACATTAATAAAAGTCCTAAATCAGGCTATTCCCATAATAGGAAATCTGTTTTAAAAAATCGTATTTTTTGTTCACACTATGAAGCAATTGCTTTGCATCTCATAGGTATTTTGTGTTTGTGACAAATTGTGAGTACATTTCCTGTCAGTGGTGTTTCATCTTTTTTCCTTTCCTTTTACATTGTACCTATTTGAAAATGCAACTATGCAGTCAAGTTGTTCATTTGCCTGAATATGCTATTATCCTTATTCTGTGATGTCAAGATTCTGTGCCGCTACCCATTCTCATTATACTGTATGAAGCTGCTTAGAGTATATCAAAAGGTAACTTCACCAGTCATCTATAAGATTCATTAACAACTTGATCAGCAGTAATAACCAGCTCCACATTTATTAACACAGGTTTACATATTGATTATTTCTTTTATTAGGATTGTGTGTTAATAGTATTCATTTTAAATGTAATCATCTTAGCTAAAATTTACTGAACTCTTGAAAAAAAAGTCTAGGTGGTGAGAAATCGTGGTAATGTGTAACTGAAAATTTTTTCATACATTTAAAGTCTACAAACTTTCAGTGGAGAGAAAATGCAATATAGCAGATTTTCTTCTGTCCATCTTTTTCATTTGCATGTTTTTACACTTGTTAATCTAGGCTAATGAAAAATAAATCTATATAGAAAGTTGTACCCATGTCTGTCCAAAACAATTACGTTGTAGGCCTTATGTTTTTTTCTTCTATTTATCAGGGAGGACACTAACACTCAGTCATCCATACTTTTAGGTCCCAACCGTTCCTGCCAAAACTGGGAAAGTACTAATTCCTACTAAAACTTGAGGACTTTTGAGGAAGGTTTGCCTTGTTAGTACGACACTTAATTCACTTGCATACAGCTGACCCACTTTTCACTCTAAGCCCCCTATATTTCACAGCAATTATATTATAGGCATCAGGCTTTCCTCTAAATTATCATGGAGGACACTAAAACCCAGTGATCCATACAGTCCCATTCATGTCAAACCTTCAGAAAGTACTAATTCATAACCACAAATGAGGGAGGCATGAATGCTGGTAAAATTTTAAGAATGGGCTAGTCATGGATTGGCCCAGCAGATTCATGATATACTTGTACATTCCCCTATTATATCTCAGAGGACACTAAATATAGAGACCCATGCTTTTGGGTGCCAATCATTACCACCAAACCTCTGTCATATTTATTCTTATTCTCAAAGTGGGGGGGGGGTGTGGCAGGGGGACCTTGGGGTGGTGCATCGGCATGAACAATGTCATTTTAAATCTCTTGCAAAAAGTGCCCAACCTACTCAAACCCCCTCTATTAAATACCAAAATCTCGCATGTTTCTACCATTATCTGAGTGATAGCTACAAGAGTCAATAATGAAGAATGATAACTCGAGACAGATCTTTACTATTACATACATTAATGAATCTGTATTACTCTGCAACAACTGCGACGTGAAGCATTGCTGCAATGTTATCCAAAAAATGCTAAATGAATAACTCATGAATACTGTTACACTGCCATAGCTCTGGATACAAAGGTTAGGATATTTTAAAAGGCCTATTCAATTAAACAACAAAGCCTCATCTACATTTCACAGGGCTTGTGTGAGCCCATGGAACATAACATAAGCCCAGAGCTAGCCTCAAACATCGGCCTCCAGTTTGACTAATGTTATGTTCATTCTTCTTTTAACTAATGTCGACCTGAATATAGTTAAAACCAATTTTGTGCTAATTTAAAAATTTAGCCTCTACATTAAGCCGAACTTGGCCTCAAATTGTCCAAATGATACAAACACTCATAGAACAAAAATTTGCCCACAGATGACTCCACAAGGTGTGACATACAAACAAAATAGACAAGAAAGTTGCTGTTGCTAAGATAAAAAGTAAGAAAACATTTTCAAAATTCAATGTTTAAATCCAAAGACAAAAATAGTTTAAACCATAATGGGATATTGAAGTGATGCCAAAAAATCTGGCAGAAGTTTATCACAAATTATATTGACAATTTTTAATCAATATTCCAAGGTCAAGGAGGCTATAGAAAGATGTATTCAGTTTGGCTAAAATTTAAAAATATATAACATGTTGACAGTCATTCTACAAGCCCCTTTAAGAATTTCTCCACGTGGAACATACAATGCAGAAATAAAATGCATTACCCCATATGCCAGTGTTATTGACTTCTACAGTAGGTTTACAATACACAAATACTGCAATTATGTTCAACCCATGTAGAATATATTAATTCCATGTAAACCATGAATACGTGCATTAGAGAATCACAATGAATGGTTATTACAAAACAATATATCAATGTACAGAGAATATGAAGCTTATACATTTATGGGGGAAAGACAATGACAATAGTTGTTAAAATTTTTTCAAAACGTGACTTGTGCTCCTGTAGTAATTGAGTAATACCGGGCTACAGAACATTCGCTATAATTGACTGCAGAAGAAGCGGATTATTTGTTGCTAGTGAGACATTTGTGAAAGATGCCCTGGTGTTGGGGCTCTCATGGAAAATATTCTTCTCATGAGTTGGGGGATGTAACCATCCTCCTTGGCTACCTTCAACCGTTCAGGTACCCACTTTCTTGTCCTCTTGCTATACTTCTGCCGGTAACCTGACACTACATCCTTAGGAGCTGCATATTCTCTGTCTGAATGATAATTGTGGTCAATAGCAGACAACAGCATTCCTGTTACATAGCCTTCAAATGAATATGAACATCTTTTACTATCATACATCAATATATGGTTATGAATCGATTCAAGATTACCAGTATGCCTAAAGTTATTGTAATATGGTAACATATTCAAAAATCGTTTGTTTGTCATGGCTTTTCTGAGAGCAGCATGAAGTGGAGACTGGAGAATCTTTCTTCAGCCATGGTTTTATTCCTCTCCAATGGATCTAGTTCCCCATGCTGGCACTTACCAATGGATCCATCTATTGAAACAACCCAGTCATGCACATTAACTATATGATGTAGCATTGACCACTACAATGCCTTCAGTTTTAACACATCACCAGTACATATCCTTGAGCAATGCCAGAAATGATTACGAATGGCTGGTATCCATAGACGTATACGACCTAAAGGTCTTCATTACCCTTGATTTGTGAAAGTGCAATCACCTTCTTAACACAATTTTTGGCACCATGCCATACATCAATGCTATGCTCTACAGTTTCATATTTCTCACAATTTTTCATGAGTGCTGTGGTCTGGACATGGGCATCAGTCACAACCTCGGTAACATTCACATTTGCCATTAAATAATCTAGCCCTCTTTCAAATGGTAGTCTTTCCATGTTTGTACTTTTACCACCTGTATCACGAACATCAACAATATATACATGCAGAATTGTTTAACCACTGGTGTCCATGAAACTATAAGTACAATATTGGGCACAATGCCCTGGAGAATCTGTTCTCCCATCACCTGCAACACACAATTGCTGCTCCTTCAGAGATTCGAATAAACTGGTCTGGTGAGTAGGCCATTCGTCTTTTACAGATGGTGTAACATATAGTATTTGGACTCGAAAAAAAGTAGTGGAACTAGGAAAATGAATTTTACAAAATTTGAAAAAGAGAGCCATCTTTGAAAACTTATTTCCAGATAAAACAACAGCTGAAGGAAACTGAATGTTACCTGAAAACATATTTCAAAAGCGTGGCTGTGAATGCCACACACCTACATGACCATTACTACAGCTCCACTTCGAAATAACTGCAGTACCTATGGGATTGGTGCTGTAAACAAGTTCTTCACTGCATTTTGAACACTTTAATAAACATAACATAAACATTTTGCAATTATTTAGTGATCTCTCTAAGAGATACAATGCCCTTTGCATCGTCAATTTCATCACACGGGGTAGCTTCTTCTGAATGTGGATGAACTGACTCGTCTTGCAGCATTTGGTCACATGACCCCGTATCGAAATGAAAAATCTCCGACTCTGCTGTTCCTTCATCATCTGATCTGTGGAAATATAAGTTCACAGGAAGAGTTTGATGGACAGAACCATAGTGAAAAGCATGGAATATTTCTATCAAT
The DNA here is from genome assembly GCA_020650975.1 of Apostichopus californicus. Lineage (NCBI taxonomy): Eukaryota > Metazoa > Echinodermata > Holothuroidea > Aspidochirotida > Stichopodidae > Apostichopus > Apostichopus californicus. The sequence goes on from JAIPMN010170627.1 coordinate 17,283, forward strand.
TCTCTAATAAATCTAAATAATGGTTTTTAAGCTGTATGGTCAGGTCTTTATTACAGGCATGTTTTGGTCACAATATGGTCCAAAAAAAGTTCATAGTATGTTAACTTCAAATAACGCATTGCCAGCAGTGGCATATGTAGCAATGATATTCCACTTGGAGGAGTGGGGGGGGGGGGACACTGGTGGGGCACATACCTTTCTCTGTATATCGCTGATGAATGACAAAGATATGTGTATTAATACTCAACAACCTTAGAACTGTCAGTATCGAAAATCGAAATACTTCATATGCTCTCCAATCCAATTGTTTTTTTAGGGGGCACAAATGTATTGTGGGGGAGAAGTCCCCCCCCCACCCCCATCAGGCCAAGTGTACTGATTATCAGGTTGTGTAGTCAATGATAAATTTCTTCAATTGAAATCAGTGTTTGCTGGCAATAACATATACAATTATGTGCTATTGTCCTCTTCTTTACTTTTCATCAGTAGTAGGAGATGATTTCCTCATAGCTACAGTTTTTCTCAGGAAGACACATTTAAATGTCAAGGTATTTATTTTCTCATGTAATACCAGCTTCAGACCCATCTTACTGTACCATGTTTACTCACATCTAAGTGTTAAGAGTTTGAACTTTCAAGTCTATTGTGGGTTTGATCAACAGAAAGAATTACTTCATTTTGAGAATAGTGACTTGTGGTCAATAGCTAAGAGTGGTGTAATATACTCATTACAGTAAGCTAATTGTAAAGTATCAGTCAGCTGTATCTAATCCCAGTGTGGGTTCTCCCAATTTGTTTTATGCTACCCTTCCTCTTGATGATGGGCAATCTTAAACAGAATCATACACGCCTTCCAAAATCACAAAATAATTATAATCCAATTAACACCCACACAGTGTTCTCAGTTAAAATATGAATAGATCACGTTCAGAGTAAAATTAAAAGCGTTCGAATTAGGTTGTCTGTGGAATATGGCCTACATTAATGTTTAGGGTTTGGATTAGTGATAATGGACATCTAGCTCTTTCCTTAATTTTCCCCATTTTTCTCTGAATTTGAATGTCTTTGCAAAACTTGGTGATTTTTTTTAATGATAGTACTGAGTGACAAGTTGTGTGTTTATTTGGACTCAATATTTTGTGATTGTTTTCGTGGTGCAGGGTGGAATTGCTAATGAATAGGCCTACTCATTAAAGCAATTTACCTCGGCTTGGTGTAGCCGCTAATGTAGAGTACACTTGTACAGTATCCAGCACTACTGTGCGTGTCTCTTAGTATTACTGTTCTGAATGATTTAGATACGAGAATAGAGGGCGCCAGGTTGGAATTGAGATATATAAAAGTTGTGCATGAGAGTCAAGGGTGAATGGGTAAAAGAATCCTTGAAACGTTCGAAGAAATACAGTGGAGAGAAACAAAAAATCTTTGTTCGGATTGATTATTATTTACGTAAGAACAAAATGGTAGCAGAGCGAGGTTGGAAACATGTCAATCATAGTTTCCAAAAGTCATAAAACGAACGGGTGACCGCGGATTTACTGGATTGTTTTTCGAACATGCATAAAGTTCGACCAACGACAAAAGCTACGATAGGACTAGCGTAGGCCCGAAGCTGCCAAATTGTGCGGGTAACTGTCACTGTACCAGTATGACCGCCAGTCGACGATGGACAGTCGAGGTAAAATATTTATGCCAACTATGCATAAAGCTGGCAGACATCGTAACATTCTCAAACTTAAATGCAAAACTGTGAGTAAAGTTAGCAATATTAATCAGGGTGACATTGCATACCAATAGGCTACAAATCAGATATGTCAGAGTGACATAACTCAATGTAAGGTAGATATGTCAGAGTGACATTCCTCAGCGCAGTTAGATATGTCATAGTGACATTCCTGAAAAAAAGCTAAACAAAATAAACAAGTCAGAGTGACAATTCCGTGCTAATGATGTTAATTAATCATACATACATCAACGTGACATTTTGTTACATGATACCAATGGATCGTCAGAGTGACATTTTCCACGGGTCTCGCTTAAATGGATTTGTGTGGCAGAGCAATGCCTTGTGCTAGCTGTGGATAGGGTTAATTAAGTCAGGGGACATTTTAAGTTGTTGTAATAAAATATCTCAGCGTGACATTTCGGATAATACAACAGGGATACATCAGCGGGATATTTCCATCGATGCTAACTAGATACGTCAGAGTGACATTGAATTGCCAACTGTGAATAAGTTGCTGACCAGATTGAGATTTTCTTAGCTTATAAGTGATTACTTTTCAACATAATACAACTAAAATATGGATGAATTGAAACAATTGCATAGAAACAAGAAGAGTCAACTGACTCGAACACTAAATAACTGTATCAGGTTGATACAGAAGGAAGAAAAAGACTCACAGTTGATTGCTGACCAGCTAAAAAAGGCACAAGACCATTTCAACAAATTAGAAGAGATTTATGAACAAATCGTTTCTACCATCAAAGATGATGAAACTTTCGTAGAAGCGGAGAAGTGGATGGTGGAAGTGGAGGAAAACTTTTGGAAGATGGTGACCGAAATTAGATCAGCTCTTAGGAACACTGCTGCACCGGTAACAGAAACCTTACCCGAGGGTCCTGATCTGGTAGGGGAATCTTCTCCAGGAACGAGTATGATAGCAGACAGACAATTGCAACCAACTACGGACCAACAAGCAACAGCAGGACAACTGCAACAAACTATTGATCAACAAATGACAGTGGACGGACGATTGCCGCACACAACGGATCAACGAGCAGTGGCGTCAGATGGACACCACCAACTAACAAGTATGGATCGAGCAGTGAAGACAAATGGACATGCTTAGCAAACTACAAAGGTACAACGCCAAATTATACCCAAAAACTAGAGGTGGGGGCGTCAGAACAGAACAGTCCTTTTGAATCACTGAAACTTGCCTTTGAACTTCCAAAAATAGAAATTCAATGTTTTTATGGTCAACCAGGTAATTATTTCAGCTTCACAAATGCATTCAATGTTCTTATTGGTAGTAAACTGAATTGTGAATTTACCAAGTTGCAACATCTACTGAGATTTTGCAAAGGCAAGGCTTATAATGCTGTTAATGCTTGTGAGTTTGAAGGAGAAAGTGGGTTAAAAAAGGCATTGGCAATATTACAGGTTCAATTTGGGCAATCACACATGATTCTGCGGGCAATGACATCAAAGTTGGAAAACGTAAAACCGTCGAAAGCTCCGAAGATTTGTGGGAATTAATTGGGGACTTAAACAAATGCAAAATCACTGTATCTAAATTGGGGTATGACAACGATTTGAATTGCAGTAATACATTGCTTACAGTTCAAAATCTCTTGCCCATCCATATTCAAACCAGATGGAGTAATGCATCTCATGATATTCCTACAAAACAGGCTACGATAGGCTTAAATGACCTAATCAAATTTCTAGAAAAACAAGCATCAGTTAAAAGTACAATGTTTTGAAAAGAACTGGAAATGAACATAGAAAAACAAAAGAAAAGAAGGGTTGATCAGAGAAAGAATGTTAAGAAAAATGAAAACAAGGGGAGTTATCACACTGCCAGTGTAAAGGCACACCCTAGTGACCCTACCAACTGTCCCTGTTGTAGTATGGGCACACACAAGTTATGGAGATGCAATTCTTTCCTGGCCATGAGAGTTGAGGATAGGTGGGATTATGCCTCAAAAAACAAGCTGTGTTTCAAGTGTCTGGGTGAACATTTCTCACCACAGTGCACCAGGGTAATGAAATGCAATATTGATGGATGTAGCAAAAATCACAACAGATTGTTACACAGAACCAAGGAAGGGGAGCCCATGTCTAAAGGTAGTCGTGATCTCGAAAATAATGCAATAAGTGCATCTGGATCTGAAAATAATACAAGTGGTAGTACTAGGCCCACATTTCATTCAGGTGCGTGTGGTCAAATATCATTCAGGGTAGTCCCGGTTTTGGTGTCTTCGGCATATGGTTAGGTTGTACAGGCAAATGCCTTCCTGGACGATGGAAGTGAGCAGACGTATGTGAATGAAGATTTAGTGGCTGAATTAGGGATACATGTTAAGCCGGAAGAGGTCAAGGCTACGGTACTAAATGGTAAAGAGGAAAGGTTTCAGTCCTTTCCAGTTAAATTTGACATCTCTCCACTTAAATAGACCAGAGAAGCAGTATGGGATTGAGGCGATAACAATTAAAAATGTATGTGGTCAACTGAAGCCCATTGATTGGTGCAGGGTCTCAAGAGACTGGGACCATTTGAAGGATATTGAATTTCCTAAGTTTCTAGGTAGCAGAAACAAGGTCGATATTTTGATTGCTTTGGATCATGCGGGCTTACACGAGTCAAATCATGAGGTAAAGGGCAGATCAGGCGAACCAATCGCCAGGCTCACCCCATTAGGATACACTTGTGTGGGACCTGTTGCTCCTGCAGCTAGGAGAGCATTCCACACCAGATCAGTGAGCACTTTCCACTGCACTGTTGACAGAGAAGTGAACATAACTCTCAGAAAGTTCTGGGAAGTAGATAACATGGGCTTAAATTGCAAAGTAACTTGTCACACCAAAGAAGAAGAGGAGGCCATCAGAGTGGTTATAGAATCGATGGCTAGAGGTGACAATTGTAGATACCAAGTAAGAATTCCATGGAAACAAAAAACATGAGTACAAATAATCACGTGTCTGCAGAGAAAAGGCTACAAAGCCTAGAAAAGAAGTTCATAAAAGATGAAAAACTAGGCAAGGCATATAGCTGTGTCATTGAAGGGTATGTGGATAAGGGTTACATTAGGAAAGTAGATGAACAGGAAACTAAATCTAGTACAGAGTGGTTTATTCCACACTTTCCTGTGGTAAAAATGGATCGAACCACTACTAAGGTTAGGATAGTTTACGATGCATCAGCGAAAGATAGAGATCTGTGTTTAAATGATGTAATCAATAATGGACCAAAACTTCAAAATGACCTCTGTGATGTTTCGCTTAGGTTCAGGCGAGACAAACTAGTGGTGGTCTGCGACATTTCTGAAATGTATTTGCAGATTGAGATAGATGAGGTTGACCGGCCGATGTTCAGGTTCATGTGGCGTGATCTGGACGTGCAAAAGTAACCAGGCACTTACGAATTCAACAGATTGATTTTTGGGTTAAATGTGTCACCATTCATTGCCCAAAAAGTGTCACAACAAAATGCCAAGCGTAACAAGGAACAGTTTCCTAGGGCAGCTGAAACTGTTCTAACATCCACATACATGGATGATAGTATGGATAGTATAGAGGATGAAGATGTTGCTATACAGTTGTATCGTGAGCTCACAGAGTTGTGGGCAAAGGCTGGTATGAGTGCAAGGAAATGGCTATCGAATTCAAAGAAGGTACTCGAAGCTATTCCTGTAGAGCATAGAGCTAAAGAGATTAAAGTAACTGATAGTGAGTGGCCATCAATCAAGACTTTAGGGTTAACATGGCTAGCTGAGAGTGATGTGTTTGTGTTCAAAGGCCCAGATAGAAGTTTGGAAAAGATGACAAAGAGAAACATATTGAGTCAGCTTGCAAGTCTCTTTGATCCGCTAGGTTTTTTGTCGCCTATCATCACTACTGGAAAAATTATGCTGCAGGAAATCTGGTCCAGTGGAGTGCGGTGGGATGAGGAAATTCCTCAAGAGTTAGCCTCAAAGGTTAAAGCTTGGGTCAGCGATTTGCAAAACCTTGACAAAGTAGTGGTGCCTAGATGTATGGAGTATGAGAGTGGTAAAACATCCATTCATGTATTCACTGATGCTAGTAAGGATGCATATGCTGCTGTAGCGTATGCACGAAGTGAGACAAATAGTGGTGTTACTGTTCGCCTCATTGCATCCAAGACAAAAGGTGGCTCCTTTGAAATCGCTTAGCATTTCTAAATTAGAATTAATGGGTGCAATGTTGGGATTGAAGTTGGCTGGTTCAATCTCATCAGTATTGTGCTACAGATTAGAAGATGTTGTTTTGGGTAGACAGTCAAAATGTCCTCTATTGGATAAGAGGGAGGAGTAAGTTGTTTAAGCCGTTTGTTGCAAACAGAGTTGGGGAGATTCAACATTTGACAAACCCAGCACAGTGGCGTCATGTGCCGGGTAAAGATAATCCTGCGGATTTAGCTTTACGGGGTACAATGGTTGTGAAGATGATACAGCATGAAAAATGGTCGAGTGGGCCTAAGTTTCTTTATGGTGATCCGACATATTGGCCTGTAAACAGGTGAACGATGTGGTTGGGTGTGACCAACGTAGAGTAGTGGTATCAATGATGAATAGAAAGGTGGCTGTACCAACATTTCACGAGTGGAAGTTAAACCCTTGTCGTTTCAGTAGTTGGGAAAGAATGCGTAGAGTTACGTCATATGTGTTTCGTTTCATCAACAATTGTCGTAGTAAGAGTGAAGATAGATCAAAGGGTAAAGTTTTCAAACTGGATGTAATTCAAGATGCAGAGAACTATTTAGTGTGCGTCGCACAGGAGGACGCATTCAGTCGAGACATAGAAAATATTAAGAAGGGTGGTGCTGTAGGTTCAAACAATGCTTTGAAATCCTTGTTGCCTAAGATAGATGACGATGGCTTCCTCAGGATGACTGGTCGGTTGAGTGTCGTTGAGACACTGCCATATGATGTGAGATTCCCCGTCATTCTCCCTCGCAAACATGCTCTGACACGATTGATAGTTAGGAAATATCATACCGATGGTAATCACGTTTAGGGTACTAATTATATTCTGTCAAAGATCAGTGAAAAGTACTGGGTTGTACATGGTCGTCAAGAGATCAGGGAGTGCGAAACTAATTGTAACCAATGTAAGTTGAGAAGCGTTAAGGGTGGTGAACAAGTAATGGCACCGTTACCAAAGAGAAGGGCGACTGTGACCTTAAGGGCGTTTTCTAAGGTTGCTGTTGATTATGCTGGACCTTTTCTCACTATCCAGGGAAGAGGTCGTGTGAGGACCAAGCGATATTTGTGTCTCTTCACTTGCTTAAGTACTAGAGCGGTACATTTACAAATAGCCTATGGTCTTGATACAGATACGTTCTTAAATGCGTTCTATAGATTTGTCAGTCGAAGAGGTCAGCCTGAGGAAGTTTTCTCAGACAATGGAACTAGTTTTGTGGGTGCGTCTCGGAAGCTAAGAGAGTTGTTAAATTTGGTTGACAAATGAAAGGTCCAATAGGTGACAGCGGGTCAGATGAAGTAGCATTTCTTACCCCTATTGTCACCTCATTTTGGTGGTGCTCACGAAGCACTAATGAAGACAAGTAAGAGAGCTATTCATGCAGTTATAGGTGATGCAGACGTGACCGATGAAGAGCTTCATTCAGCCTTTGTTGGTGCCGAAGGTATAATTAACTCAAGACCATTGACGTATGTGTCAGCCTCTCCCAAGGACATGACCCCATTGACACCAAATCATTTCCTGCATGGGTCTATGGGTGGAACATTTGCATCAGAGGAAATTGTAGATAGCACAAGATATAGTCCAAGGAGGAGATGGCGCCGTGTGCAGGAGCTGATGCGCCATTTCTGGCAAAGATGGCTCAAGGAGTGGTTGCCTTCCTTGAATCGTCGAAAAAAGTGGCATTAGGAAAAAGTTGATTTAAGGTCGATGACTTAGTTTTCGTAATGGGAAAAGATGTAGTTAGAGGTCAGTGGCCATTAGGAAGGATAAAGGAAGTGTTTCCTGGTTCAGATGGCCATATTAGAGTGGCAAAGATGAGTTATGTGAGTAGACAAAGTATTTAAATTTAACTGTTAATAAGACAGTACAGTTTTCTTGCGTGTATTCTTAGTGTTAGTAAGTTCTACCTTTTAAATTTAAATAATCTGTTGCTAGTGATGTTTGCAGGTTTAAAAAGAACATGTTTTATAAAATCTTTCTTTTTTGTTACAGTGTATACAATGTTGGGATGATATTATTGCTAGGCTAAGTAGCCTTATGTAGTTTATGAGTGTAGGGTTGATTATAGAGCATTAGGTTCCTTTTTACTTTTGTTGTTCAGTCAGTTAACAGTTATAATGATAAGTTACCTACGTTTCGACAATTGGTCGAAGAAGGGGAGAGTGTTCTGAAGGATTTAGATACGAGAATAGAGGGCACTAGGTTGGAATTGAGATATATAAAAGTTGTGCATGAGGGTCAAGGGTGAATGGGTAAAAGAAAACAAGAGTGTTACAAGATGGCGTTGAATCCGTGCAACGTTCGAAGAAATACAGTGGAGAGAAACAAAAAATCTTTCTTCGGATTGATTATTATTTACGTAAGAACAATTACTATTAGTCTATACCTTCAAATTTAGTTCTTCAAGTACAGTACAGGTTTACTTTCGAGTATACATTCAGATGATTAATGCTCCTTTGAGCTGTATCTGAACATATTCACGGTTCCGTGTATCAATTCAAGTGTTAATTGAATGTAAATATTTGAATAGAGAAGGATTTATCCCCTGAAAATTTATATCACAACAATCACCTAGATACACATCTTGCCTGCAGGTTCTCGAATACATATACACACTTAGCATATAGCTTCGCAGTTGTTTGGGGCCTAGCATAGCCCTTTATCCATAATAAAGCTAGGTTAGCCTATGTGCCCTAACCTAGTCACAGAAGCTAGGCCAAAGCCCAAACCTTTACTGTACTGTGATGTACTCCCAATCATTCATGGGAAAACTGCTTACTGTTTTGAAATTTGCAGTAATGCACTTGCCTAATCATTTGGTTATGTGTGAAAAAGAAATCTTACCTTTTACATAAACGACACAGTCTGTCGATGTGATGTTTCAGTAGGTGGTTCGCAAACTCCGCATGCGACGACTTCTTTCCAGCTTGACCATCTCCAGATGAAGTTTCAAATTCTTTCTTTTGTTGTACACAAGAAGGAAAAGAATCTAAAAGGTACACTCTTGTGTCCTCACGTTTCGCCAGATCGAGACTATAAGCAAGTTTCGCTGGAGGATTACCACTCGGAGGTCTTCCTCTTGGTCTTTTAGGAGGTGTACCCGCTTCAACACTCTCCATAGCTATAACGGACAGTGTAGCCTGTCAGAAAAATTATACTATGCGAGAGTGCAGATACAGGTCTAGTAGTGCTGAGATGGGTACACACAGCGTATACACTACAGTGTGTACAATATTGTACGCATATCGGCTATCGAAACTTTTTGGCAACGGTTTCCGAACTTGGTAGTCCAATAACCGCGCATGGGCAGTGCATTAACTGTACGCCTCCCACCAAAAATCACGATATCTGGCCTTTAAGTATCATCGCTGTGTGATTTTTAATATTAAACTGTGCTGAGTTATTTACAGCTACTAAGAGTGTTGTGCATGCAATAGCTGTCTGCACACCACATCTCTGTTGGACCATCGTAGTAAGCAAAATCTGGCGACGAATCCGGTGACGTTCATTCCTTAAGCTCTGGTTGTTGTGTGCGTTTGCCAAAATTGTCAATGCTGCTTGAAATTCTTGGTTGGAAAGTTTAATGAAGAACCATCATGTGTGTAGGGTTGTTAATATCAAGTGCATTTGTATCTTCGAGATGAAAACATAACCTGTCAAATAAATCTAGGACTTTTGTGTAAACATCACGCCATAATCGTTCTATCCGCTAGTTCTGTACTGATTTACCTCTTTAAGCACTACCTCTACCAGTACCCCCATCTGCCAAACCATGTATTTTTCGCATTCGTTATATTCAGAGCCCCTGTCCAATCGGATGCGATTTCGTAGGCCCCAGTTTCGGAAGCCTCATAGAAAGAATTTTAATGAGTTCCTTGCTGAAATTGACTTGGAAGCACACAGGACTGTGACTGTCCTTGAAAAGCCATTAATCCCTCTATGAATGAAGAAACCCACCTATGCCGGGAAGAGAAATACATCAGTGGGCAAAACAGTAACTAAGGTATGAAATTTATGTTGTTACAAAAATCATGGTGATAGTGTTTGGTGACCCGAAAAAAATTTTGTACAGCACACAGTGAACCAAGTGGCATGCAAATAGCCATCTTAATTTGGACACAAGTTACAAAGTCCACAGACAATGTATATGCGATGTCAATTGATGATATGGGCAAAAATTATTTTGAAGCACAAGCCAAACTGAAAATCGCTTTGTCCATGCGATTACTGCTTTGTTACCTCTGTTGAATTAAAATTATCTTTGGTAGTTATCATAAACAATCACGATTTGAAATATTCACTATATATGCACATTACATATCAGCTCCTTTGTATATACCCTCATCAAGTTAATCTTAATTATGACTCTGTATGTATTTCATGGGCATCACAAACTGTATTTTACAGTTAAACTTCATGAGTAATTAATCCAAGCAATCCGTGAGCATGGTGAAAAAGGAACAGTCATGACAGCTCAAAAAATATAAATAGTTAAGCACATCCTAGTCCAATATCCTATAACTACAGTGGCAAGTTTAAACCAAAGAAAGTTAACAAGATGGATAGAAAACAGGTAGAAATATGGAGAACAATCTCATGCACTCAATGGCTGACATGAGCTAATTTTTAAATCAGAGAAAAATACTACAAATTCAGCTGTCTTTGTAGTCCAGGGCCTTTTTAACATACTAGTCCCCCAGTCCCCTTCAACCCCCCCCCCCCCAGTTGGATGACTTGGCCCCAACCCCCAACAAGACTTTTTAACCATGCCAGCATGTTGAAATATTGCACTGAAATCCTCCTTACTATTCCTTTGTGCACCATATTGCCCCATTTCCCTCAGCATAGCAAAATACAGCATATATTTACACACCATGTTTGTGCATTGTTTGCCTGCAGTGAGTAAAATCTGTTGTATGAACGTGCCCAAAAAGTGTCATGAAACTTTTGTCAACATTTTGACTTTTTAAAGTCAAACTTTTACATTTTATCTCTAAATTTTTACTTTTGATCTGCAAATGTTTCGTACTCATCTCACAATTTTTAGTTATCACAAAATATTCATGTTTAAAGTAAAAATTTGACTTTTTGTCACAAAGTGTTTACTTTTCCAAATGTTTCATCTCAAAGCTTTTCATCTGAACACTCTGTATTTGAAATGCATCCTGGTTAAGTTACACTTTTAGATAAAAAAGAAAACTTTTCAGGTAAATGTTCTTCATGTGCTTGGAGAGACTCGGAGCGCAATGGCCATGATGGTCCCTTTTTGAGAAATGCCCCCCCTCCCACTCATAATTTCTTAAAAAAAGGCCCTGCTTTAGTCTAATCAATATATCAATGTACCAACCTCTTCAATGCGTGAATATTGCGACAGAAAATTTGGTGACTTAACAGAATATGATCGTCGTTCTTGTAATCCGCGCCCAGCGACAAGGGTCAACAGTGGAGAGAGCTCTTCTTAACCGACCCCTTTGGAATGTCATTCCACTTGAAGTCCGTAAGATGGCCCTGACTCCTTCACTCCCACTGCGTGACTGCTGTTAAATTTTAGGAGCAATTTATGACTACAAATTGGCCCCAAAAATTATCCCAAAATACCAACATTCAATACTTTTATACTTTTAAGTTCAGCAAAACTCCACAAGATAATGTTTTTAAAAGCTTTTATTTGCAATTTATGTGGGATATAATCTATAGGTTTCTGGAAAAAAAGGTAGTAGGATGTTTAACTGCTGAGAAATGAGACCTAAAAAATAAAGAAAATGAGAAAATGCCATGTTGGCGACAGATTGCGGGATTTGAAAGTCGGATAAACGGGCCAATTATGAAGCACTGCAACTGAAATGATCAGGATATGCTTATTGCATGGTGTTTCACGCATACAATAAATGTGTAAATTTTTGAGACAGGTCAAATTACAACATACTACAAAATTTGGTGATTTCATATGGAATGACGGCTCCGTAATTGCTTTCCATACTCCTACTTCCCGTAATGTTAATATATTAACATCATCTAATTAGTAAATGGCTTTTACTTAGGAGACATTAATTGTTCTTCTTTCTTTTTGCGTGGAGCTTGTTAGCAGAGCGAAGACCCATTCTTGGTAAAGCGCCACTGAGATGGCATTACATGGCCACACTAAATGAATCCTGGCCACTTTCAAATGTACTTTAAAGTAATTGTAGTTAATAGTATGTTAATTGTTTTAATGATTGCTTTGCTATACATCTGGATGTTGTCTTTTGGGAGCTAGGTGAGTGGGGAACTTGAGACTCAAGTAAAAGTGTACATCAGTGATACAGCTGCGAAAGTAGCCAGGCTTGTAGATTTTTACTTGCAATGTCGACTAGATCATGCGAGGGTGCATGGAAAAAGTACAATGTTAAACAAAGAGAAACTGACAAAATTACATACCCACTGTTGTAATCATTAATCTGCCGCACAGTTCTCATATAACGAAGAATTCCCTGAAGTGTTATTTCAACGGGATGGAATAGGTCTGCCGGTAATTCCTGAGCTAAGTTCTCAAAATGTCCAATAATAGTGTGAATTGTATGTCACATCTCTTCCAGTGAGCCAAGAGTGGACTGTGAAAGCTGTTCACCATTACTGATGTAATTGCTATGGACATACCTAATGAAGAAGAGAACTAGGTGAGGAATTGATCATCAATCGACATCTTTAAAACACAGTTCTATAGAATGTCAATTGATATCACAGCATGTATGCTGTGTCTGGGTAGGTCCGGGGAGGGTGACATTTTCAGGGCGGTGAGGGGCACAATTCCCTAACAAAAAGTATTTCATAGAAGGAACATTTCCTGCAGTGTTACACGTGAAAATCTAGGCCAAGGGCTTAGTAGTGGTATTGCTACTGATCTTTCAGGAGCTCTGAAAAAAATGTAACTTTCCCAATTACAGGGCAAATCTTAGATAGTGTATGGGCCTATTGTAACTTATAGTAAGTAATTGCTACAGGCCCCTAGTCTGAACAGTAAAACTTTTACTCAGTCGGAGACAGAACCTACATTGACGCCACAATTGATTAGCAAGAATGATTATCCATAACATGATAGCCTAACTCAGCTGTTAGTCCTGAATGGGGACTTAAAGATCTTCTTTATTGGCCCCAACTATAGCACGCTATAGCTAGGAAAGTTTTGTGATTACGTAATCGACCTGCCACGTCGTAAATCAACCTTCTAGCCTGTACAATTAGCCTGCATAGCTTCTTAACACCAGCTCTTTCAGTAAACATTGTGGAAATATAGTTTAGTTTAGTAGAAAAAAGGATCAGGAGGGACACTGAAGTCCCCATCCAGGGCCCTATAGGAGAAAAAAAATGAAGACACAAAGACTCAGACCCAGTTACAATGCTGAAAGTGCCTGTCCAAAGCATTCTTATACCCATTCACACTACTTGCAAGTACACCTTTCTCAGGCAAACCGTTCCACTCATTCACAAACCTACCAGAAGAAAAACAAGTTATGCCGAATATTAATCCTACTTTCTGACATTTGGAGTTTAAGACAATGACTTCTGGTACAACTACTATTAGCAAACATGAAAAAGTCGGTGAAGGATAAATATGTCAAACCATACACAATCTTTAAAACCTCAATCAAGTCACCACGTTACCTCCTAAGCTCCAGTGTGATGAGATTGAACAGTTGTAACCGCCTTTAATAAGGAACACCCTTTAAGGAACTAATCATCCTAGTAGCCCTCCTGTGGACCTTTTCAAGTACTTCCTTATCCTTAGCAAAATATGGGTTCCAAGCCTGCACAGCATACTCCAGATGGGGCCTAAGCAACTGCTTTTAAGCCTAACTACGATGTCCTCTTTCAGAAAACTCAAGTTCCTGTGGATGATACCTAAAACCCTATTACCTCTTTTAGCAGCTTCAAGACAATGTTAAGAAGGTTGCAGAGATGAGTCAATGTAGATACCTTTGTCTGTTTCAACAAAGACCTCCTGTAACTCCACACCATTAAGATTGTAGGTATACTTTTGGTTACTACTACCAATATGCATCACCTTGCATTTATCAATATTAAAAAGCATTTGCCATCCCTGAGACCAGGAATAACCTTATTCAAATCCGTTTGAAATTTATCCGAATCGCTTATGGAAGGGACCTCAGAATACAACTTGGTGTCATTAGCAAACTTCTTAGCTATACACAAAATATCTGTGAATGTCATCTATATAGGCAACAAACAACAAGGGACCCCAAACAGACCCTTGTGGAACCCCACTAGTAATGTCCTGCCAAGAAGAAGTGCCGCCTTTAATGACCACCCTCTGTTTCCTATTACCAAGCCAATTCTCGATCCAAGACAGTAAATTCCCACTGACACCCATACCCTTCAGCCTTAGTAAAAGACGCTGGTGGGTAACTTTATCCAAAGGCCTTCTGGAAATCTAGGAACACAACATCTACAGACTTGTGCATATTTAGTGAGCTTGTTACATCTTGCATAAACTGAAGAATTTTACTGAGACAAGACCTTTTTGGACAAAAGCCATGTTGAGACTCTCTGATGAAAGATTGACTGCTGAAGTGACTGGCCGTAGACTTTTTAACAATAGACTCCTGACCTTACAAACAACACTATTGATGCTAACGGGCCTATAATTCCAGGGCTCAGACTTATCACCCTTCTTGAAAATTGGGGTAATATAAGCACATATCCAGTCCTTAGCAACATAAACTTCATTCATAAATTTACTAAAACCCAATGACAGTGGAACGTACAAATGCTCTGCAAAAGTCTTCAACAAATAAGGATGGATTGCATCAGGTCCAGAAGCTTTACAAACATTTAAACGAAGCTCCTTTAAGACAACCTCATCCGAAAATAACACCGTATCCAGTTTAGGACTATCACTTCCCCCCTGAAAATCGGAAATACTACTCATATCTTCCCTTGTAAAAACCGAGATAACATAGTTCTTCAAAAGATCTGCAAGATCCTGACTATCTGTAACTATATTATCAGCCGTTGGTGCCCTACGAGAAAAAATTGCATCTTTAACTTTCTGCTTTGACCTGACATAACAACAGAAGGCCTTGGGTTATACTTAATATTTAGGGCAATGTTATTTTCGAAATAAAATGAATCATCAGAGACTAAGCATTCTACCTTCAGCTGATAAATTTAAACCTTGCAAATATCAATTAAGAATTTTTCCTCCTAAACAACTTCCACATTCTACATTTTGGCCCAATTCACATCTACCTTTCTTATTCATCCAGGAAGGCATACTGCTTTTACGACGACGATTCTTCCTTGGGACATGGTTTTCCATAATGACCTTTAATTTATGAGCTAAATAAATCCAAGATTGAGAAGCACTCATGACTCTAAACAAATTAATCGAATCTGTACCTTTTAGTAAAGTTTCAATTACCTCTGTATCTGATCCCGAAAAACCAGGGTAATTTTCCTTGTTAACAGAATTTACCACTTTGCAAACAACATCAAAAGCTAGTATATCATGGTCGCTAGTTCCTAGTTTTCCTACACCCTTCAGTTCAATAACATTGCTTGGATCAGAACTCAAAATAAGATCCAGGATGTTATCCCCCCTAGTAGGGAAAGTAACATGTTGATGTAAAAAGCAATCTTGCACAACATCTAGAAAGTAA
>JAIPMN010170627.1:36733-70023 GCA_020650975.1 Apostichopus californicus
TACCGCCCCCCCCCCCCCCGCTACTCGTCAACGATACGGTCAGTGCCAGTCAGACACCCCATCTTTCGCGATACATTTGTACCGACTGGGCACTGGCCCTCACTTCACAAACATATTAATCACTCTGGTTAAGCAAGTATAAGCAACTGAGTATAAGCTATCCGCTTGAAGGCTACATAGACTACTAACTTCAAAAGCTATGGTAATGTAACAAAGGGGGAAACCTTTTTTTTCAACAAATTATATTCGACGACATAGTGAATTACCCAAAAATACAGTGGTTTTTCCTAGCGCGCTTTCTTTTGTTTGGGGGGGGGGGGGCTTTTGTTTGGGGGGGGGGGGGCTATATATCACTCACATGAACAATATGCCTATCATCTTCGTAAAGGACCAATAGAGTTGTTAAAAATAAGTAGAAAAACATACTGTAAAAACATAGTTTTCAGTGGTTGCATTTCTCACGTAGGCCTGTATAGAAATTCGATATGGACCAATTCGGTGGCGATAAACGCCAACCCGTATTAACTAATAACATGATACTTAACTCTGCTCTAAGATGACTAGACAAAGTTCGCAGATGAAAGAACTACAACCGTGACTAAAAATTGGAAGTGTTTTAGTGGCAGCCAAATGCATATAAAATAGCTCTAAAGGGCGCTAATATTCAATTTTAGTCAGTCTGACTATGCCAATGCGGAACCTCAGCCGGGAAATATCCCTAGGGCGGGGAAGATGTAGTTAAGGAACATACTAAGTATCGCCAACATGTTACATATACCAAATTATTTACCCAATGATTTTTAAAGAAAGTGGAACCTTCAGAGGTGCTCGCTCTCTTAAAGCTACGTTCCTGAAGACATATACACATCGATGCTCCTTTCCCTTCAATTTGACCAGTCTTTGACAGCCTGTGGAAAATAAATTTTAGCCTTTCAGGTCCTTCTCACAGTACAATAGCATCAGTGAATCGAGCCTGGCATCACCGCATCTTGAACGAATGAACTCTTTAACGATTTTCAATCTGCTGAACGTAGGCTCATTCTTCGCAACCGTCACTGGTGCTGTGATTGCACACCGATAACTTCGGTCCATCAGAGGGAGAATGTGTTTGTTCTTATGGGCTAATACTGCAGCATCACTCAGGGTGTAGATTTATGTCTGGTCCTTGTCCTGAAATGAACAGTCTCGCTTCGGACATGAAGCTATCAGCATGAAATCTGCAGGACGCTGGTAACAACTCACAAAGTTTTTGAACGGCTTCCTTGCTTGGCTCTTTCATTGGAGGGAAGAGAATCGAAAGTGGTCTGACCGTATCCATGCACTTTTTATGGTTCTCGAATTCAGTGATTAGTACACTGAGCACATGTTTCATCTCGCCCCTGTAGAACTGATTCGACGTAATGACCGCAGCTGTTTCTGTATAGTCATCAATCCTTTTGGGAGGCCTCTTTGGTCTGTGGAACCTCGTAAACTCTCTTTCAGCATCAATACCATTCTTCTTAGCATATTCAACAGCTGTCTGGATGAGGTCGTTCATTTCAAATTCGTTACCTATGAGAGACTTGAGTGTTGATGTGGTTCCTTCCAATATAACTAGGGCATCTAAAATGTTGAGGTTCTCTGCCTGCATCTGCTCGGTTATAACTTTGGTTTTGCACTTAATGTTCTCCATGAACATAACGGTAAACAGAAAGTCAAAACACATTACCTTTGTCAACAGTCCATTAGCCTGGGACCGAGTGAGTGTTTACTCCACTTCTGAATGCGACACTTCTCTTAGGGCATCTATGATGGATTCATATGAAAACCACACAGCTCTTATCGACTCTGCTCTTGCTGTCCATCGTGTTTTTGACAGATTTCGTGGCAAGAGGCTGTTCTCCACTTCTTTTATTTTCTCACTAAGCAGTCTGTGTCATTTGGTGCTGCTAGAGAAAAATGTGTAGAGGACCTCAATTGTGTCAAACATGGAACGTACAATCACTGATGAGAAACAGCGGTGTTCAACCACTGTGTTGGCCCTATGCCCCTGACATGGTATATACGGGATTTCTCTATCAAGAATCTCCGAAAGTCTCCATTGAGCCCCTTTATGGTTGCCAGACATTGACGATGCATAATTGTAGGACTGGAAGACAATGTAACCGCTATCCATACCATTTTTCTCAATCGACTCTAATAGAGATGCTGCATGTCCTGCTCCTGTTTTGTCAGTCAGTTCTTTTATTTCAATAAGTCTCTCGTTTGGCTTGCCATCCTGATCAACATAGCGTACAACTAATTCTGTCTTGGTGAGTAGCGTCAGGCGTGGTATCTGCGGCAACTGAGACAAAGTCAGCAGATTGAACTTCCTTGATTATTACGTCCCGAACTGTACTTGCCAGTAATGAGATGAACTCATTATGAGATTCTGGGCTACAGTATGTAACCCGGTAAGGCCTCATAGCACGATCATCGAGCCATTTTTTCAGAACACCACAATGGCGTGAAATAAGTTTTGTAATCTGATGAAAATTGCTGTCTTCTTCTGTATCGCCGCGAAAGGCTATCCTTAGGCGACTGATGGTTCTCACAATGTCCAAAAGAATAGTTATCACCCCCCCCCCCCCTATTCCTTGTTAGGTCGTACTGCTTGTGGACTGCAAATTTTCGTGCTTCGTTATCCATCATTGTCCTGATATCTCCTCCTATTGCGCACTGGAAATAATCATCTACAGCAGCACAGTGTGCAACTGATGAGAAATGTTGGTTGAGTTTCCCTTCTTTCTTCTTCCCTGCACTCATCATTCGATGCCATGCACGAACACCGTTCTTTGCCCAAGTTTGATCTGATTTGCGTCTGTTAGGCCCAGTTGAAAACAGGGAGCAAACAAAGCAGAAGGCCGAGTCGCTTTCAGTGCTGTACTCCAAGTGTGGGAATATGGTATACCATTCCGGATTAAAACGGCGTTGCTTCCCTTCTGGTATGTATGTGTTTTTGGGAAACAGTGGTAACTTTGGTTGATATGGACCAGCTCTAATCAAGTATTGTTTCTGACAATGTCATTTCATCTGGTCTTTTCGCTGGATCATGGGCGATAACTGGTACACGTATGTCCTCCTCGGAAAGATTGGTCATCCTTTCGAAATTGGACAGAGCTTTGTTGCATGATTGTTTCAGAATTTTAGCTTTTTCAATCATACAAGTTGAGAACTTCTCGATGTCAGCTAATATATTGAGGACTGGTACTGTGTAGCTGTTCAACTTTATCCACCATCTCTCGACTGTTTTCGGCAAACGATACAATGTTTTTGAGCTGTGCTGCACATGCAAATATGTCATCTGGCGGGTTTATGTCATGATCGTCATCGTCAACAGCCTGAACATCCTCACCATCTCTAGTTTCACCACCACTTTCACTAGATTCATCATCCCCTCTAGATTCTTTATCATCCTCTTTCTCACCGTATTCAGCCATTGCAGGTTCTGTATCTGGCACACTCGAAGATGTAGTAGGTGTTTCACAGTCATATCCTTCCTTGTGTTTTGTCCCACCAGATGTGCTAGAATGATCATCGGGTGCACTTGGTTCTGGTTCAACTCTATCTTTTCTGATGAAGGGATTGTCTGGTGCTCGAGAAGTTTTGAATCTCACTACTTTGTGGGCACTAAGAAGATCCTGGTGCTGCTTTTCATTATGAGTCTTTCTGTAATACTGATCAAACACAGCTCCACATTCCATACATTCTACTTTCATTTTTTTCTTCGGTGCATTGCCTGAACACTGAAGAAACCAAGCTACCTTTAATAAGAAAACTATGATGTTTTGTGAAGTGCATACAGTTATTGCAGTGATGGTATGACCAATAATTTATCAATCGATTTTTGCTGCCACATCTGTCTAACTTAGCAGGCAGCACTGCAACGCTAACTTGGTACCAGTGTAGGTTCCAGTTTTTGACACTTGTTGATTTCCATGCCAAAATACTGTGTAACCCACTCTCACATGCTCCACGAATTAATATAATACAAATTCAACATTTTTGGCTTTGTACCCTCTGGTGACCTCACACGACAGTTGACCTCTACTTTCCGTACACCTTTTGTTGCACAACACTAACTGACGGTATACATCAGTTGAAGCCCCTAACTAGAGGAGCAAGTTGACAATTGCAGTAAGTTCACCTCTAATGACCTCTATTTCCTGTACAACTTGTGTTCCTCACCACCAACGGGTGACTGTCACCAACATTGGTAAAAATCGGTTGAAGCCCCAGGTTGAGGGAGCAAGTTGCCTATTTATAATACGTTGACCTCTGGTGACCTAACATGACCTATGACATAAACTTCCTGTACAAATTTTGTTCCACAACACTAAATGATGACTGTGGGCAACTTTGCTAAAAATGGGTTTTAGCAATCGACTGGGGGAACAAGTTAGCTGTTTGCAGTAAGCTGACCTCAGATGACCATTGACCTCTACTTCTTCTGAAAATTTGGTTCCTCACCACTAAAGGATAAATGTTACCAACTTTCATCAACATTCATTAAAGTTCTTTACAGAAATAGCAATTGTTGATTTGAACAAAGTGATCATTAATGTTTGACCTCGACTGACCACAAATGACCAATGGCTTATCCTTCAACACCCTATAGCTACCGCACCATGCTTCGTATTGTAGCCAACTTTGGTAAAAATCAAATGAAATCCCTGGGCGAAGCATTTTCAAGTATTTAACCTTTTGACCACTGGTGACCTCACTGGTGACCTACTTTTTATATACATTGATGAGATTCCCCAACTGGCTCCATAACCTGACCAGGGAGCTGCTACTCTAACCTGAGCAACTATGACCAACATCTGACAAACGGTCTCTAAGTTATTAGCATTTAAAATTGTTCACACATAGAGTGAATGATGGATAGATAGACACACTGCTATGGCATACTATCTCCATTGCAAATATTTGTACGTTGGCCGAGAAGTCCATGGTATTGAGAAACCTCTCTCAATTTTAAAACCGTACATTTCAGCACTTCACTTCGGTAAGTCTTGAAACCACATGTATTGAATTCCCATCAAGTGTTGAAACCTGAGGTGTTAAAAACACAGGTGTTAAACCTCTGTGTTATGTTCAGGTTTGAACACCTGTGGTTTCAATACCTGAGTGGGGTTTCATCACTTTCTCGGAAGTGAATTGTTGAAATCGATGGTGGTAAAATCGAGAGGTTTCTCAACATCATGGATTTCTCGGCCACCGTACAATTGAGATAATCGTTTGTAACTAGTTAAGCCTAGCCTGGGCCCAATGGAATTTGGGAAAGCCAATACTTTGAAGAATTTAATTCCGAGGAGGCAGTTGTCCGGGTGGGTAGTTGTCCGGGGTTTTTTGTCCGCGGGGTATCTGTCCGTGTGGTAGTTTTCCTGGGGGGTAGTTGTCCGGGATGGTATTTGTCCGCGGGGTATCTGTCCGGGTGGTAGTTGTCCTGGGGGTAGTTGTCTGGGATGGTATTTGTCCGGGTGGTAATCGTCCGGGGGGTTATTGTCTGGGGTTGGGGGTAATCGTCCGGGGGGTATTTGTCCGGTCACGAATTAATCATACAGCGTTCACACAAAGACACTCATACAAACCAAAAATATGTGAAAGGCGTGGCAAACTAATTGGTAAAAACTAAAAGAGGTCATTTTACGACCACAGAAGGTCGATAACGTAATCTCAAGAAACTTGTCTATGATAGCCTGCTATAGTTGGGGTGTATACAGAAGACATTTAAAGTCATAGGAAATAAACAAAGATCATAATAGGAACTCCTTATTACTCTATGAAAATAGCCTAACTGCATAATATAAATGCTTACAATAGTCCAATGGCTAAGCGAAGTCAAACCTACCGTTAAAATGGTCCGCAGTAAGCTGGAAAGTTTGTGTATGAAATTCTTAACAGAGGGTTTTGAATTTCATACTCCTCTCTATTCGGCAAAGGCGCCACTGACGCAGAATTTATCAGGAGAGCGCACCATAAACAGTCTCACACCGGTAACAGGGGCCATATTTCGTTGTTCCTAATTATGGATAGCCCACATGCGGCTTCGGAAGCAAAGATTTATCATATATATATACTAACATAACATGTAGAGTTTTGTAAATAGTTCCGGTAATTTTCATCAATCGCCAAGTATAAAAACATGATTTAACGCCGAAAACTATGCTTAGCGGTCGATGAACATGGTTGATCGCCGACAAACATGGATGATCGCCGATAAACATGGATTTTCGGCGAAAAACATGGTTTATCGGTCGAAAAACAATTTTTATCGCCGATAAAACATGGATTTTCGAGAGATAAACATGGATTATCGAGAAAAAATCCCTGTTTATCGTTCGATAAACAATGTTTCTCCGGCGAAAAACATGGTTTATCGGTCGAAAAACAATGTTTATCGCTGATAAACATGCTTTATCGGCGATAAACCATGTTTATCTGTTGAAAAACATGGTTTTTCGCCGATAAACCATGGATTTTCGAGATATAAACATGCATTATCGATAAAAAAATGGGAATATCTCATAATAATCCCTGTTTATTGTTCGATAAACAATGTTTCTCCGAAAAAACATCTTTATATACCGATGATTCAGGTTTTTTGCTGACAAATCATGTGTATCGGTCGACAAACATGGTTAATCGGTCGATAAATATGGTTTATAGACCGAAAATCATTGTTTTTTCGATTTATTGAGCATTTGGCTTGCCATTGATATATGTCTCGACAATACATCCGGGACATGCTTGTCGATCATAGACTTTCTAGACAGCTTCATTCGACATCTCTCGATCTTTTACATGAACCTCGATCAAAACTCAAATCAGCAGGCGATCGTGCCTTTTCTGTTGTTGCACCTCGTCTATGGAACGACACGGATATCACAAATCAGACATTCCACTTATGTTAAGTCATTTAAAGGTAAGTTAAAAGCCTTAAAAGTATTAGTGTAGGCCTACTATTACATTTTTGTAAAGCGCATTTTTCCTGGAAAATTGCGCTGTATCAATGTCAATTGTATTATTATTATTATCTGGAAAGGAACTAAGACTTCTCTCTCATTAAGGAGTTTTGCAAATACACAGAACAGTTTAAAAGCTACATAATAATTTATATTAGGCTGTATTGGTTTTTCTTTATACTTCCACAGATAGAACTGAAACATATCTGAAAATTGCCAAACTTGCATAGCTGTACCCGTGGCAGACTCTGCACACCAAGGTTATCAACGAGAGTAGCAGAAGAAAAGGTTCACGGATAGGATGAAGTTAATGAACAATGAGTACTGATGGAAGAAATTACAGTTGCAACGTTACATATGAAGTTTAGTTGCTTGATTCAGTTTATTAATTTCTTGAAGACATTGAGGCGTATTAAAATATTATTCTCATGACAAATCCAGGGTTGCTTAAGCACTTTCTTATTTCTCAGTGTAGTGTGCCATTGGAGGATTTCTTCTGCTTTTTCGTTTATGTTTATTACTTTCTGAAGCTAATGTTCATATTAACCTTATACTGAACTTGTAAGACTGCTTGATTATTGACCAATCAGTCAGAACTGCATTTGTTAACCCTATTTTGTTTTAAAATATGGTATATTCCCTATTCCATGTCATACGTTTCCCTTTAGGCCTCTTTCCTTTGAAATTTAATGGCATGAAGTTGCAAGGTGGAGAAAAAGGATACTTGAGATGTACTTAGGGGGAGGCTAACTTAATATTTGAAGTGATTTTGTTCTGATTATTCATTCTGTCCAACCAAATTTTTTTATTAAGTTCCAAGCTAATGTTGATAAAATTCTTGTACTCAACTTTTGGCATTGCGTCTTTATTGACCAATCAGTCGGAACTCCATTTTTCAACCCTATTTTGTTAGTAACTTTCATATGTGCTCGTTTAAAAATATGTTATATTCCACACTACATGTCATAAGTTTCCCATTAGGCCATTACTTGCTTCTCAATTTTATAGCATAAGTTGCAACGTGGATGAAAAGAATACTTCAGATGAACTTAGTGGGAGGCTTACTGAAAAAATGTGTGTTTGCGAAATTATAACTTCGATCTTTCCAGCTTACTGCACTAAAAGCTCAGTGAAAATACCACCGTTCTATAGAATTTTCATATAAATAAACATTATTTTTATTATCTCAATACATTACATGTATAGAGATATTGTAACAGTAAGTCGGACTCTCTCTTGTCTTATAAAATTTTCAGCGTCTTCATACAAAGTTCTTTTTCTCTGGAATTTCCGGAGCAAGCATATATCATATAGGCCAACAAAGGTTACTATTTTTTATTCCACAATTGTATCTCATTCTATGACTTTTTCACCGATTTATGTCCAAATTTGGCCAAATCGGGCCGAAACACAGTTGAAACAAGCCTTTTTTGCACACGCTCCAAAACTTCTTTGTAGGGAACTTGTTTCCTTCTTTTTGATAATTAAGCCCCGCCTCCAAGTCTGGTTTGTAGCAGATTGGCTATGACTCATGGCAGCTACATGTTAGATATACGAAAATGGCTACCCTCGCGACCAATTTTCTGTACTGTTGGGAGATACGCTGCTGGTACTGGTAGTGTATTGCACACTAATTCCATATACACATTGTTGTACTGCATTTAATTTATATTAGGACTTCGTCCGTGTATAGCTCCATGGTTTTAGTAATATCCATTTAAGGATTGTATTGGTGTTCAGGTAGTTTTTCAGAGCAAGAGTCATGATAGGTTTGTTTGATTGGCCATCAGGTATTTTTGTATAATTACGTATACACATTGTTGTGCTGCTGAAAGCTACTTAGGCTAGGCCTAGTGCATCATATATTAGGCCTTCATTTAGTAAAAGCCACATTAGCATTGTACTGGTGGTGTTCAGGCAGTTTTGGGCCAGGGTAAGTTTGTTTGATTGCCTTACAGTGTGTTTTAATTAAGTTAAGTTTCCAACTAATATATTAACTGTGACTCCATAATTTTAACATAATGTTAATGGGATAATACAACAACTATTCATTTGGAATAGAGTGTATATTGTGCATTTCTAGAATGAAGCATCATTATGAATTAACAGGTTGTTTGGTGTATATCTATAACCCCCCCCCCCCCCAACCCCAAAAAATATATATATATAATAATCTATCACATTATTTTCACTGGAGTATGTATAAAAGAGGAGCCGGCCATAGCATCACAACTTTTATAAGACTATAAAAATTGTATAAGGTTATGTTTTATTTATAAGGATATAAGATGTATAACTATTAGGTTATAAGAAGTATGTTTAGCTTTCTTTTGAACCTGTGATGTTTGACATCAAATATACGAAGGATTAAAAGAAAATACTAAAATCGAGAGGAACTGGGGTGGCTATTAGGGGAGAAGGAGGCCACCCATCACTTTCAAGTAAAAACTTGTAATCTACTTGTACATTATTTTTTCCAAGTCATAAATCCATGAAATCTTCATGTCAAAATAATTGAGATGGAAGAACGTGACTTGTTTTGATACTTGGAGTGTACAGTTTTGATGGTAGTCACCACTACAGTCTAGAGTAACATACAGTAGGTCGATAGGCCTAGCTTTCTCAAGGCGGGCATCAAGAATATGGTCGAGTTGTTCGCCTCTTCTTATTTGACTGTTGTCATTGACGTCAAACTATATGACCAAAAAGTCCAACAGAGACTGACCCAAGATGAAGGATACCACATAAAAAACGTTCTTAAATTTTCTATGACAATACTAAACCTTGCAACGCCGTTCTCTCGACAAACAGGCAATGAGCGCTAAAGGAAACACTCGCAGGATGAAGTGTAACCTGCAGAGACTATTCGTGGCAAAGTAGCGTAAATGCAACTTTTATATTTGTTGTACCATGATTGATATTGATAATTGTAGAGACAGAGCAAAGAACTTCCAGTATTGAGATACTGCGTCATTGATATTTTTATTGGACGATACGAGCAATATAGGTTAAATTTGTTTAATGAACATGTTCATATGGGCGGGCTCGGTGATTTTACGGTAAATCGTTCCCATCATAAGGGCAACAGAAAAATAAGTTTCTTTCTTTCCATTGCGACAACTAATCTCCATAAAACGCACCTGGTCAAAGTGCATTTAGAATAAGAAACATTTAATCTGCTTAGGAAGTTTGTTTTCCTAAACTTATCAGCAAACACGTATTGATACTTTAATATTTGAAGTGATTTTGTGCTGTTTATCCATTCTGTCCAACAAATGTTGCTAAAAGATACAGCTCTAAAACGTTATACTGTTGTATGAGGTGCCGTTCATGACAAAATTATACTCCAATATAAAGGTTATGTAACCATATGTATATATAGATTATAGCCAGATATATATTTATATATATATATATGGTTATAGTTAATACTTCAATATATAGTTTAGAAGACTTGAGCTAGTCTACGTCACGATGACTGGTTCGATAGTAACGTACATCCGATCGATAATACGTGCACGTACTATAGTGTGCCATACACCTAACCTTTTGGAGATTGCTTGATATATTGCCTGAAAAGTAAATGGATTTTGATAGATGCATTGGAGCGTTTTGTAAATTTCGAACGTTTACAGAGAACCATGTAGGTTACAACACACGGCGGACTTACAGGGAGCACATATTTGTAGGGGTCGTATTGATGCTGCAGCTAATTTCCTGCGTGTTTCCCATGATTTTGTCAATGACATACCACTTAGCATTGATTTAAGCAAACTTTTAACAGCGCTTGAGAATGTGCAATCGCTATTATCATCAGAAAAACATGAAAACGAAGATATGAACTATAGTTGCCAATGTCCTGTGGAACGTTATGGTTTTGCAGGGCGACCAAGGTAAATATTGTTCCCTTGTAACTGTGTAAGCAGTTTTCCGTTAACCATTTCATCAAGTAGGTGTGGGGGGGGGGGGGTTGGAGTACGTGTATTTTACCCTTGCTAGCCGAGAGATTAGGTCTATAACCCCTCCCCCCTAGTTCCAAAAAAGCGAGCACCCTGACTGGGGCTGCAGATGCCTGCCTCCACATAACCGTAATTCATTTTGTGCTTTTCAAGACTTTCGTAGGAATTATAGTTGAAGTGAACAGCCAGTACTGTAAATAAATGTAATTTCAAAACATGTGTTGAAAAGTCTCATATATTACTTACATAATTTACATGGTCATAACAGAGAACTGTTTCATCTCTACATTAATGCATCTGATAATAAGTTAGCATGCACATATGCAGACTATACAGAAGTTTTTGTCTCTGAAAAGAATGAAGCAAACTTCAACCAAATCATATTCTTATCATGCATGCAAATAATACTTGTGTTTCATTGTTAACAATTGCTCACATGTGTTGTATATTTCTCAACAGATACTTCATGTAAAAGCAGCAAATAGAGGATATTTATCGTGTGCAAGGATCATGGACCCAGGTAGCCTTGTTACTTGGTAGCTCATACCGAACTCTTCTCCGGAGAAGGCAGGATTTCCAGATGCCATCCAATACTCGAAAATGCTACAGTGAAGTCTCAGAGGATGCTCTTGATGCAACAGTCCAAAGTGTATTGCAGATCTCACCAGATGCAGGTGGGCAAAAATCTACAGCACTACTCAAGTTTACCCTTCAGGAAACATCAGCAGCAGTCTGTAACTTGGAACATCCAGTCAAATTCATAACCTTTTACAGTTATGTCATCTTTCCATACTGACATCAAACTGTTATGGAAATAACATCAAATTCTTTGCAGTAAAATATGAGTTTAGTTTCTAATGGACATTAATGTGCAACAAGGATACTACTTTGTTGTGCTTCCAAAAAGGACATACAAAAGTATGGCGCGAGAAAGCGGAATATATTACGTACAAATATATATAGGCTGTACTTGCGAAATACATACATAGTTAACTTCAAAAATACATTTTAGACATATTTATATATATGTTTACACATATATATTCCCTGAAAATTATATTTATTCCTTTAAAGAATATATTTATATATTCTCCAGGCGTACATAAATTATTTTCTTTATAACTAATATGTATTCTGTAAAAAAATATATATTGTCATACAGCAAATATTCTGTAAAAAAATATATATTCTGTAACAAAAGCCTTTCCATCAGATTAATGCATCTACTGTATCATGAACACAAGGAAAAAATGCATTGTGCTTTTGATGATGTAACAGATGTTTCTTCATGAATCTGACATTGAGGTAGTACAGCATACTTGATCTCGGTACCACAGTAAAAGCATTGCACAGGTATGTCAAACAATATATTCACAATGACACTTGCCGACCTCTTACCTGACAGAAGGCTTCTTGTACAAATGGGATATTTCAACATTCCATCTCTCTTGGCTGAGCCATTGTGTTATGAAGTACTTCATAAATTACTTTTGATCTACATCGAAAAACCAAAAACATTTCATAGTCATAGAAAGGTTAATCCAGTGCATTTATGAAGAAAAGTACTTACTCTTGTGTCTCAGATATTCCTGTCTGGTCGTAGGTATGTTTTCTGTCAACAAAATATAACATATTCTTGATCCTGACAAATCATCTCCTTCGGCCAGTCTCGGAATCACTAGATTCTGCCCTTCAGGCTTTAATAGCTGAAAACTAAGCAAGAAGGCAAACATAAATTGCATAACATAGTAGAACTCTGCAACATTAACTACTATGAACATTAGTATCAACTCAGCAAACTGCTTGAAGAAAAACCCTGTAAAATCTCGACTCTTAGTTCCTTCGGTGCTTTAATCCTACTTAGAACAGTTACCTAATACAAGAGAAATGTGTGACTTTGTTGATGCATTTTTCTGTCCAAAAAGGATTTTATACCATATACACACCCTTTATAATACAATAATGTTTTTGCATGTGTGAATGTGGCAATTTACATCACTTTCAGTCTTGTAAATAAAAGCTTTACACTTAACGGAGGATAGGTAGTTGTGAAAAAATTCGAACCAAACTTTTCAGGACCATCCCTTCCTTTCAGATCTTCACATTTATTCAGCTTGAAGTGAGGGAAATATTCCAGATGCAAATCATGCTACAACTTCATAATGAACCACTGTGTTATAGGCAAGGAATCACTGAGCCTTGGGCTTTATAGCTCCTTTCTTTCTGAGTAAGTGCTTTTTGGGGGTGGGGGGAAGGGGGACTGAGGAAATACAGCATACATACTGGTAACCAAATTTATATTTTGTCTCTATGTAAGAGATGCGAGAAATGGGGCTCTTGTCAGCAGCTAGCTGACCAGCAGGCTTTTTGGGATTCCCCTAGTGGTTACAACAGTGTGAGGACAGCTAACCACTATATGTTAAATACAACAGGCTAAATAAAGAATAAGACTTGCTGTTAGATTCAGTATGTAACTATATTAACTCGGCCTCAACATTTAAGTCAATATGAAACGTCAGAAACATGGCAGGAAGTACACTTCAAATGAATTCACTGTTAATACAATCATACTTAAAACAGTCCTCAATTACACTTAATTGTGGATAAAGGTTACAATTAACTAGGGGGTGTCAAGTGGCCACAAGACTAGTATAAATATTGTGTACACTAATAAAATAATAGATAAGCTTATCTGGCAGGCGGGTCTGTATCTTCCAGTAGCACTGTATTCCTGTCGGCTGTTTGCTTAGTTGTTGCTGGCTAGAAACTTCTTGACCATGTGAATACGTCCTATACAATGGTTTTTGTGTCCCAAAGTTATTAAATTAAACCGTAGACACCCGATGACTGATATGCAGCATCATGATAAAAAGGGTCAATGAATGTCCGGCAGATAACAGCAAGTACAAAAAGGGACGGTGGGCGATAGCGATAGATGAACTTCCAGTAAATAACAAATAAGTTCGAATGGTGTCCTTCCCAAGGAGAGTAGGAAGTTCAGGTACAATATAATCAAAACAGCGACTAAATGACAGCTCTTCGCTCCATCAATTCCATTAGTGTGAATAAGCACAGTAAACAAGATAATTTACAAATAATTCCTCCAACAAATAATTCCTCCAGAAAAGTTAAGATACGTTGTCATCAGACAAGGTTGACAGCTTAGTTAACAACAACTCTATATATATATATCTACACAGTGGATAAACTTTAACCTCAAGAGTGCCCAGCTTCTACTAATGCCCTGTTGACTGGCTCACAAGAAAACTGCATCTCTTTTTAAGACTCCTGGAAGTCGCCTCCTAAACCACAGCATATAAACAAGTGACCAACTTAACTCCTCTCATTGGCCCAACTACACCCTTGGTCCCAGTAGCAACACTTAGAACCAATGAGGGTTAACTATCCAATACTAATTTGCATACTAATACTGGTACACCCTGTTTCTAAGAAAAGGGCAAGAAGTTGGGAAGTTGTTTACCACAGACAGAGCAAACAGGCAGAACAAAGAAAGTGATGTTTTCAAAGTTTAATTACTACTTATAAAGAGTAAAATGTACACAGCAGATGAAGGAGAGGAAGAAGCATAAATATATCTATATTTATCTGTTTTAACTTTTAATTATCTCAACCATGGCATAATTTAAGCCTGCAGACAATCTCCACCTCGATGATTTCGCAACAGTTATGCTATATACTTTAGCTGGAATGCTTGATATATACCGACTTGTAGTCACTGTACCTTATTTGAGATCCCTCATCAAGTTTGTCTTTGAATGCAGCTTCCAACTTCATGATGACTTCTTGTGCAGACCAAGATCTTTGCACATAGAACTTGTCTAATATGCAACCTCTTTAATGAAGCCTTGCTCTTGCGGCTCCTCTGACAGTTGCAGATCTTGAATATTTTAAGAAAGTGAAAGAGTCTGAACCATACAGTATTATCCAATCACTTTTACATACAATATAGGTGGGTAGTACATTGTACATTTTCTTGGGGCCAAAAAAACAACAAAAAACCTGCAATTTTTTCACTTCAGGTTATTGAAAAGAAAGTAAACATCATCATGTTTGTAGTTAATTGGTAAACCAGACTGCAAAACTACATTGTGGTTTAGATGATGTTCCATGAATAATCTTCTATGAATGAAACATATTGTAGGCTATATCCAGGATGAACAACATAATTCAATAAAACTAGTAGAGCAAATAGCATTGAGATGTGACAAACAATATTCAAATTGGCAGCTGATGACCCAAATGGAAAGTTATTTTTGTACTCAACATACAAATGTTGTGTTTACAGTACAAGGTTTTCACAATTTCACTCCAAGTGACCCCAAATGATCGTTGACCTCCACCAAAAACAACGGGCTACTTCTAATCCATATGTTACTCCTACACATCAAATATGAGATTGGCCCAAGCTTCTCTTCCTGAGATATCATGTTTACAACAAGTTGTCTCACACACACGCACACACATCCACCTGCATGACTACAAAGGTTGCAAACTTGAAACCAAAAATCAAGTTATAAAAAGCAACATGAACAATGTCCAGAAAACTTACATATCGGAGTTTGGAAGAAGAACAACATCCATCGCCTTTCCAGCAGCCTGCTGTGGTGAAGTGTAAGGATGATGTCGTCTCTGACCTTGATTTCCAGCTCCTCTACCACGGCCTCTCCTGGATTGATGGCTTGACCCTCTGTCGCCAAATCTGAAAAGGCTCCTAATTTCGGCGTGAGGGCTCTGGAACACACCTCTGTTGTAGAAAACCCAAAGATTTTCAAATGGTTATCAAAAGGAAGTTTGAATTTTCCAACATCCCATATTGCTGATCAGAAGGGCACAGGTCTTACTGTAGCTTATTGAGTAATATGTGTCTATTATAATAAAAGGTTGAAACCAAAGTTAAAACCAACACATTCCAGTGATGAAATCTCTTCAGACTTACGTGTACTTGACATGAAGGAAATTTTAACGTTGGTTTTTGTTTGAATTTTTTAAGAAAATATTGCTAGCCTACAATACTACAGTACCTTAAGTACTGTGTAATAATGCACAAAATTAGGTTCTCTTCACATTACTAACTGGAGTGATTAAATATGTAGCTGTCTTTGCACACAGGCTTCTTTTACCCCCCTACGGGGGATAATATTATAATTTTATAGAATAGACTTTTTTTTCTACGGAAACTTTTCTATTATTCAGTCAGGGAGATGCTGAGAAGTGAAGTATTATGCAATAACATTGTGTAGAAGCCATAAATAAACAAGAGGTCGGAACTGAAGAGCCAATTAGGTAGGGATTACTAAAGGGGAGGTATTTGTCGGAATTTTTTATTTGTTCTTAATGTATAAGTATAAGTTCACCTGGAGTAGGGGGCTAGACCCACTTAGGAAAAGGATTTTCTATTGGGATGAAGTTTTAAGTAACAGTTTTGAATACAGAAAGGTTTTGGTTATTTGGGAAGTAAGTTAATGCTACATTGTATTTCAATAGGAGTTTTTCGATCAATGGATCATTCTGTAGGTTGTTTTTATATAGTTTGGTGTTAAAATTCTACGAGTAGGGTGAATAAATATTTTGTGTTTCCTGCGAGGAGAACGTGAGAGGTAGCTATATATGAAGGGATTTTTCTAGGGCAATTCGATAAGCTGTGGTGTGGATTGTATTTAAAATTTGTTTATTGGAATTTGAAATGGTAAGCAAGGAGATACTTCCGTAACTGAGAATTGGTTTTACTTTGGATTTGTAGATTTGGATAGTGATTTTCGGAAGGAAATTCTACTTATGTGAGAGGATTTGGATGTATTTAAGGTGGGACCAGCAGCGTCCTGCAGTTTTATTACAGTCTAGGTTAAAGGATAATTTACTATCAAAAGTGATATCGAGGGAGAGGCAGTGATTTAAGGTGTTAAAGAGATAAAGATTTTGGAAATATGGTTACGGTTTTTTGAGTTTTTAAAGAAGAAATTGACTACTTTAGATTTTGAAGGATTTATTTTTATTCTGCACTTAGAGCAGCAGTTTTCGAAATGTGTAATTGCTTTTTTGACATTGAATTCCGTTATATGAATATTTTTACTGGTGCTCCAAATGGCTATATCGTCAGCGTACTGACTATAGTTGAAATTTTAAAGAGAGGGAATGTTTAGATAATTTACAAAAAGGGTGTAGAGGAGGGGGCTGAGAACAGCGCCCCGAGGGGTGCCTGCACGAAGTGGAATAGATTTTGATTGTTGGTTTTTGTAGTATATTTTTGTGTTGCGATCACTAAGGAAAGAAGTCTGGTTTAATTGGAGGGGAGATTATAGGGGAGTTTAGTAGCTTAGTTCTTATGCCGTTGTGCCAAGTTTTGTGAAACGCCTTTTCGGCATCAAGGAAGAGGGCAGTGGTATGTTTTTGATGAAGCCGATGCGAATTTGTTCGGAAAGGCGGAGAGTTTGGTTTAATGCGGATTTGTGTGTTCGAAAACCTGATTGAGACGGGGAAAAGTGATCATTTAGTTCTATGTGAGTTCTAGTGCGGTTATATACTATTCTTTCAAATATCTTGCCTAAGGATGGGAGGAGACTGTTTGGGCGGTAGTTTTGGATTTTGGTGCGGTCTTTATTTGGATTTGTTATTACAATAATTTTCCGTATTTCCACGGGGTTGGGAAATAGCCCAGTTTAAGTACTTCGTTAAATAGAGGGATAATATGAGAGTTGATGAATATTGGTGGGTATTTGATAAATATAAGGTAATTTATATTGTCATGACCAGGTGAGGATGAATTTTTGCAATTTTTAGTGGCACTATACCAATCGTTTATTTTTTTCTAGTAAGGGCATGTTTTAGTTCAGATATCCTAAGGGGTTGGGGATAAAGCTGATTGCGTTTCTAATAATTGTTTGGTCTATTTCTTGTTTTAAACTGTTATCGTAAGGGTGGCCATCGAAGATATTGAAAATATTTGTTTCAATTACCTTTATTTGGTCTTGAGTATTTCTAATCAGGTTACCTGCATCATCTCTAAGGCCTTGGTCTGAATTACCCGTCTTCGGGTTTGTAATGGGGTTTATGAGATTTTTGAAATCTTTCGAAAAGTGTTTCGGGTTTTTGTCATTGATTGAATCGCAATTGTTTTGGACTCGTTTTTGGTCGTCCCCCAATATTTGTCTATTTCTTTGTTTTTAACTTCGTTAATTTTGGTTTTTAGAGTTGGATCTCGGGAGATCATATAGGTTCTACGAAGGCGGCGTCTGAGTTTAGTTAGTGTAAGAATATTCCTATTTAGATTTCGATTTCTGTTTTTAAGGGGCAATGTTTTTTGAAGGTAGTGAATATATGTTGGGCAATGCTGTCACAGTATTTGTGGATGTAATTTAGCTCGTTGTTGTGCTTGTTGTAATTGGGGATAGTGTTATTTTTGAAGAGTTCCTCTTTAAAAGCTGCCCAGTCTGTTTTATTGTAATTATACGTTAATTCCTTATTTTGAATGCGATTGAGGTTTATGTCTAGCTCAAAAAGGAGTGGAAATGGTCACTGATTAGGTCATCTTGTAGGATTTTAATCGAATGAGTTTTAGTTGCAAGGTGGTTTGAGGTTATGGCGTAGTCCAGTATTATTGTTTATTAGGTTTATCCTAGTGTTTGGTATTTTGGTTAATTATTGTTAAGTTGTGTTTATCACATACTTCTAAGAGGGATATGCCTTTCTTCAGATATTTTGGTGCTGCCAAAAATGATGTGGTGGGCGTTTAGATCTCCTATTTTAGGGCATTGTTATCTAAGTTATATACGGAATTTTGGAAAGTTAGAAGCTAGCCGCTATAGACACAAAAGAAACCAATTGCATCATTTGGAAGCAAGTTCACGTAAAGCAGTCACAGACTTGAACTATATTTGTATTACTAAGTTGAAGTTACAACAAAATTAATTTCTAAGTTAATCTTCACAAAGTTGGGACCTTCGCAGTTTGCTATCTATAATAAACTATAACATAACAGCCTTACCAGGCAACACTAGGCCTTTACAATGGGATGAAGGATGTAGGTCTAAGCTAAATAAATCCAAAGGCTAAGCAAACAAAGTAGCCCCTATGACTAGTACTACTACTATAACTGCCTAGGCTAGCATAAGGCTTAGCCTAATAATAATATACAGTAGGCTACAGTAGTGTAGTGTATGAAACTTTCATAGCTTAGCGATTCGGACATGTCTGGCAACTGCTCCTGCAAATCTTTGGACCAAAGCTGAAAAATCATCTTCGCTGAAATTGTTTCAGGCGTTGTTTGAGCCTGACATTTTGTTATACCTATAGGACTAGAATTATTGTAGGATTATTAAAACTTGAAGTAGAGCCACTAGATAGCGTACTTCGCACGTGGAAAGACGTCGACAGGTTTAGCGGCCCTATTTGAATTTCGTAGTCCATAGTATGTACCATACCAATACATTCATAGTCTAGTCGAACCGGTAATCGTGATGTAGACTTGCTCAAGTCGTATAAACTATACATATTGAAGTATAAACTATAACCTATTGGAGTATAAACTATAACCTATATATATTCGAGTATAAACTATAACCTATATATATTCGAGTATAAAATATAACATGTTGGGATATAATGTATAACATATATATATGTGAATATAATCTATATATATATATATATATATATATGGTTTCATAACCTATATTGGAATATAATTTTGTCATAAACGGCACCTCATACTGTTGCATGTGCTATTTTTTATTCATGAATTTAACCAAGAATCTTTATAGGTCGTCAAAAGTGTCAATAAGAGTGTCACAGTAGGCATTTGATAGTCTTCGTATTACTGAATAAAAGAAAAAAATAAAATGTGACATTGACATTCAGGTCATTATCTTATTAGTGTTCACATAAAAAAGAATGTAACCTAATATTGCAACAACAAAGAAACATAATCTTTACCGCTGATGGTGAACAAAACCTGTGAATTAGATGCAATGCAAATTCTTACCAACAACCAAACAATATCAGAAGTTTACCAGCATATTGTTATTCGATAGTACGGTCACATTTGTAATGTTGATTTATCAGGAGCTTTCAAGATTTTAACAATAACTCAATTGTGAGAGTGCAACCCAAACATCCTGAATCATCAGTGTTGGTGCTTATCCATACAGATAATTTCCTTAAGCAAACTTGCATGAAGCCCTGTCCCCTTATAAATAATGACAATTTGAAAACTGAGCATGACTTCATTACGTCACCAGCAATTTCATGCCATAGATGAAGATTATGTGGGAAAACGCTTTCAAATATAGAATCCATGCCTATAAGACTGCGATGTATAGCCTGTTAGCCGTTGTAAAGTCACCAGAGATATATTTAGAAAGTGCCAGACACGGCAGGGAGAAGTTATGCCTGTGTCACATTCGGTTAATAAATGAGTTCTTTGTATGTCACATTCACGAGCACAAACAACGAGACCCCTTCAGTGCCACAAATTTATGTTTTCATTTATAAAAAAGTGACATGAATTTATTACTCCAATCTTCTCAATCACTTAACGATACTCAGTCGGAGATCTGCCCCCGTGACCTCGGATTTTTTTTACCGATTTTGCATATCATTACGTTTGAATTACGGCGGTCGCGTAAGGCTGCACGCATAGAGTTTTCAGATAACCATATATTGCGAAATATGACTCAAAAAGTCCAAAAAAAGACACATGCGCGTAGAAAAAAAAACAATATTTAATGCATAGGTGGAATGTTATGTTGAAATTTCGTCAATATTGCCGGAGAAATTAGGCCAAGAAAAATTTATAGCAGTTCCACGATCTTGCCGGTGCCGAAGGATGCTTAAAAATCAGTCCTAAAACACGATTAAGCCTCAAAATAACTCGAAAGTGACCCGAATATTACGTTAAGTGAAATACCTTTTGGATTTTGTCGCATTCAGAACATCAAACATCTTAAGACGGCTAGTCACAGTTCGTAAAGAAGCAGATTATGCGTTCGTTAGCTTGTCTGGTGACCATATTGAATTTCGACTTTCAGCGATATTTAAGCTGAACATTTTCTCTCGTGGTTTCATCGCATGTGTAAACTATACATTATATCGTTTTAGATCGGCGCGTTTCTCCTAATGGAGGTAGGGATGAGTAGATAGAATGTAAAATGCAATTTCAAATCACTTCAACTTTAAGTGGGGGTAAACGAGCGTTGGATTCTTCCCTAGTATACATGCATGTCGAAAGCTATGGCAGGAGAGGTGGGAAGTGGAGACGGGTGGTGGGTCAGATGGGCACACCTAGGTGAGGCTCGTGGGCACAATATCCGAAGTAAAGCGGGCAATGGGCCGTAATGGATTTATTTCATGGGAATGCTCAAGTAGTTTATTCTGTAGTATAGAAGCATATCAACTCCCCTACCCCCCCCCCCCCCATTCCACCATGGGGAGCATTTCTTTTTTATAACACTGGTTGCTGACAATGACTCACACCAATCAAAGAAAAAAATACAACTTTGAATTCCTTTTCAACATTTTTATTCATTGATAGAATATGTTGATGGCAAATAAAAATTGATATGAATAGCAACAAGGAGATTATCCGCACAAGTTTAAGTACATGGAAAGGTCATATGAAAACAAAGAAACATGAAGCGGCTTATAGCAAAGATTTTCTCACAAATATGCTCATATGATATCAAGCAAACGCTGACAGTGGTAAAAACCAAAACAAAGGAGGTAAATAAACTGTCCCGCATTCACAAATGTTACAATCAACCACTCAGCAAAGACCTGACTCTTTACCACTTCATAGTAGCCTATCTGAATAGGCCAGGAGAGACTGGTTGTTGCTTTGAACAAGGCTCAAACTATATGCAAGTTTACACTTCAGCAATACCTACACACATGCAGAACATCAGAAGTAATGTTCTTCACTTAAGTGATCAGACTCCACTCATTACGACTGCAGTGCAGCAATCCTTAATAGGTCAATGGACCTGGATACTGTTTGATTTTGAGCTTGGTTCCTAGTGCATGTGAGGAGTTCACTGTAGCATATGAACCACACAGCGCAACTTAAATGTGAGAATGATGAGCAGTTTATGTGTTTTTTCTCAATACTAAATGACCAACTGGACCGCAAATAAAGTTCTCACTCCGCATGGGGATATTAGTCTAAGGAGTGACTCCAGTCATTACCACTGCCTTGCAGCGATTCTCATCGTGTCAGAAACCTTAGTGGTATAATCTAGCATCACTAACAAGCAGAAAATAACCTATGAGTGAGATCTTTTATACAAGCATAAGCATCACAAGGCAAGATGTGTGCACACAATTTCGTTTGCAAATACAGTCTACAAATCATAGAGTTCCACAAAACTGCTTTGCTGTGGCAAAATCGGAACTTACAACAGAATCTGTAACAAGTACTATGCCACTACAAAAAACTGTATCATATAAAAAGTTTTTAAAAGATCATAAAAAAGAAATAACATAATAATTAACTTCTACATGAAAGTTACCACACTTTTTTCGGAAAGGCACACCATCTCTAGTGCAATTGATATGAAAGCCAAACCATGCTTAGAAGTTACAAGATAACATTTAGTGAGGAAGGACATGAAGTTTATTACCTTGTATCAGTTTGACTATGTAATGAGGAAGACATCTATATGGTGAGGTTAGAATACATGTGTGACCAAATTGGCAAATGGCAGTGACAAAAATGACAGACAAATATATGTTAAATACCAAGGTCTTCAAATATGTACTTTGCAACTTTCAGATAATGGTTGGCTGCTTGTGGTATGAAAGTATATGATACGTAAACATAGAAAAGAGCATACTTTTTTAGCAGTATAATAAAATGTAACATTTCATAAATACCTGGCCATAATCATCAATAGCTGTGAAGGTAATGAATGCCGAGGTAGAAAAGCACACTCACAAAATACATATATAATCATAATCAAGGTAACCTGGCTGTACAACTAATGAGCAAAATGATCATTTTAGTAATGTGAAAGGAGTATAGTTGAACTGATTATTATGAAAACAAAAGAGTATATGTCCATCCACATTTCATACTGCAAAATGTAATACATTGTACTATTTGTAATAAAAATGAAAGAAAGCATATGTTTTAGCTGTTGAACTGTACAAGTAATGCATAAGTGTGACCACTTTCATAAAAGTAATATGGCTGCTCTAGGTAGTACTGTTTATCGAATGAAAAAAGAAGAAGAGGGAAACAGAGATATATCTTTTAAATGAAATGGTATAAGTATGTGAACTCTTTCAAACGGACAAAAACAACATTATAGTGCTACTG
Organism: Apostichopus californicus; assembly: GCA_020650975.1. Taxonomy (NCBI): domain Eukaryota; kingdom Metazoa; phylum Echinodermata; class Holothuroidea; order Aspidochirotida; family Stichopodidae; genus Apostichopus; species Apostichopus californicus. Next base: position 60,007 of record JAIPMN010170627.1, read on the forward strand.
CTAGAAAGCATGGAATCAAGTGATACACTGAATACAAACATAATTCTACAGTACTTACAGGAGAACTTGCAAGAGAGCAAGGCATCCTCTTTGGCAATGGTCAACGAAGTTTAAAAAAAGCATCTATAGGATGCGATTGCACCCACCAGACAAGAGTATTTCGTGTTGCATTATGTACGGTTATTAGAAGTGAAAGAAGTTAACATTTCCGCAACACAAGATGTGCAGTGACTATATGCATACATAAAGGTTTTGATCAATATAGAATTCTGATCTCATTTGAAGCAAATGTACAGGAATGCTTTTCGCAGTTTGTAGGCAAGTTATAGAAAATGGCCAAAAACTCGAGTATTAAATAATAAATGGGTGTGACCACTTTTGCAAAGATTAATATAATAGGTGTTGTGCAAAAGCTATGGAAACATTTTGCAAGACAAGTCATTAGAAGTAACCCAATGGAAACTTGTCGTAATGCAGTTAAATATATATATACCCATCACTATAAAAATAATAAAACCCTAATTTCTCAAAGAAATTGTTCTTTCTTTTGACAATATCTTTCAATGAATACAAGATATATAAATTAAAAAACATTTTCTTCAAACAGAATACCTAATCATTCATGGATAGGACTTCCCATAGAAGATCAGTTTTCAAAACTGACAGTTATACTACACATGTTTTAACATATCCATCTCAACCCTCCTTCTACCAACCCCCTACCAAAAAAATACCAACAACAGAGTAAAGACTCTGCATGCAGTTACTTGTTGTTTGGAAAATGAAATATTCATTGCTTTCTTCCTGTACTAGGCAATCTTGAAAGGAATTGTCTGGTGAAAGAATTTGATACGTTGTACTATAGTTCTACATTTTCTCTTTCTAACCATGTGGAAATTGTCCCCATTCGATGTTTTCTCCTTGTAGAAATCCGGTTTTCAAATTCACCAGTTTCTCACCAAAAGTACCGTTTGTTCGAACGCATCGATTTGGTGGTTGACGTAGCGCTGGCAAATAGACAAAACAGGCGACTTGAAGTTACCACTCCCATTTCCGCAGCAAATAAACTCTGACGTGTACACGCACATGTGATTGCCCATTTTATATTACGTATATGCTCGCGAACGTATATCCTACCATGCCCAGTTGGTGTACTTGTATAGCGTTGCACAAAATACACGCTCGCACTCAAACCACAGTTCATAAACTGTTCTTCGAAATCGCTGAAATAAAATCCACGGATCAAATTTACAATGAAAGGAAACTTGAAAAGTATTTGGAACACCGAAAGATGAAACTTGCGAGATCGTTGTCAGAGCAGAATGTAGTACCGAGAAGCTTAGGCTTCGCAGAACTGTCCGATTGTAAACGTTAGGGTAGCCTACATGCGAACATTCTTCGCGTAGGAGCTGGATAGCGCGATGTATAAAGAACGAAGAGTCTGCTGTTCAAACTAATGTTGTGTTACACAAAGACCACCGATCTACTACATATATGGCGGCTTAAGGGGTTTTGGAAAACATATCTAATTTATAACAAATTTCAGCGAAAATTAAGGAACAAATTAATCTGCATACAAACGCGGTTTTTCTTGTGATTACTGTAGGTACTGTACGGAGCGTGGGTTATGTCGCAATCTGCATTAGCGTAGATGACGTAACGTTCTGTACTGTTCAAATCATATTGGAAGTGTCCATCCTTAACGATTAAAAAATCGTTTCTCTGTCAAACGCAATATTAGCGTTCTCATACTTTCACAACATGTTTGGAAAATTATTTATAATTCTTTAAGGTAACTTCTTTGGGCCACCAGACAATCCTTTTAACCAGTACTAACAAGTTGAAATGTTAGGTTACTTCAAAAAAGAAAGAAAAAACTCAAAATTCTCTTTAACGGGGAAACATGTTTTGGTCTCCGAAGTAAGATGCAGTAATGAAAAAGACAACAGTCAAGCATTTGCATGATGCCTACCATTACAGTGGAAGCTTTTTATACCACAACATTGGACAGAAACATATGTGACAGACAGAAAACTGTACTTGGAATGTGAGGAAAGACAAATCACAAACAAACAGTACAACAATGTTACATCAAGAAACAACACATTCTCGCAAACAAAAAGAACAGCCTGTGACTGAAAAGAAGGCAAGTGGTGACGTGAAAGACTTGATACTGGAGTGACGATAAAGTATTATTATTATGAACCATAGCCACAAAAAGCTGACAGGGCTGATGAAAAGCTACAGTATTTAGTACATGTACAAACACACAAATTGGAAACTGAAAAAAGGGTTACTTTTCGGAATTCTGTCACTTTGAATTAAGGGCTGAAAACTATGGAGTGAGAAATCAGCAATGACAATTGGCGTAGCTGAAATATACCAGTTAGTTCCAGCCTGTTCAACCTTTTATGATAAACAATGAGCTGCCTCCATACAGGATTGATTATTTTAAAGAAAGATTTCTTAAAGCAATCAACAATCAGTCTGAATGCTTGACAATAGTGGTCATTATGAAAGCAAATTGTGCTAAAATTTCATACATGTATAAAAAGTAAAAAGTTCACAAAAATGTTGACTAAAGGTTGATATGTGTTATAAGTATGAAGGCAACCCATTGTGGTTTTCATACACTACCTGTAAACTTGCTATCAAACAAGTAGACTCTTTGCTTCTGCTCATAATGTGGAAAGAAAAATAAGTAAAGGTTTATCATGTGGCAGGCCCAAAAAGCAGGCACCCCAACAAAGGCAACAATAACAATATCCAAGTGATATAGGTTCTGTAGTCTGCAAGTTCTCAATACCCATTTTCATTATCAGATTCCAAGTCCTGTACCTCTGACCCACTCTCCGAATTTTAGAACAACCTTTTCCTACAGCCTACAAAAGGCTAATGGCTGGCCTTTAGAAATTAACCCAACTACATGCCTACTCCTAGGTAAGCCTGCTAAGATTAAAAAACATGTCTGAAATGGTATAGCCTAGTATAGGAATAAGTTAGGTTATTGCTTGTACTTTTGTCAATTTTCGGCCTCAAGAAAGTTTGAAATACTACGAGTACGACTTAAAAAACATCATACAACTGCTATAGTTATAGATCTAAACTTGGCTCTAGAAGTAGGGACACAGGACTATGCAAGGAGCAATAACAACCAGGGATACCTAACTAATAAATAAGCAAGGAGTCTGTGAGTGTGAGCAAACATATTTTAATTTCAGATAAGAGAAATAGGTTAGGTAGTAAGTAATATCAGAGAGTGTGTCACTCATTCTAACTTGGTACCATAGTATTACTAGGCCTATTAACTTACCAACACACTATGTATGCCCAGGCACTCCTGGGCCTACTCCAAATCCTATTCATAATTTACCCTGTGCTTATGCACTCCTGTAGGCTGTAGCCTAGGACAGTTTTGTGTACGAACTAGTACTATAACAAGTTAATATACATAGGCTTAGGCTACTGACAAATACTGTGTACTCAGTAGCTTTGTTAATGCGATTGCGAAGCCTAAGTACTAATCGCTTCGTGTAGTGTATACGATAGGATACAAATAAAAGACCCAAGCAACACGTTTAGAGTCTCATTTTCACCAGACAAAAAATAACCTCATTTAACTGTGAAACGATTCCACGTTGTGGTATATTGTAGAATAAAATGTTTTATACCAGAAAATACACTCTTTGGTTCGACTAGGGTAAAGGATGGGATTTTCGGCCATTAAGTCATGTTCGGCCGCCTAGAAACATTTCGATCACGTCACCATACCCGCGCGAAATTCAACACTTACAAATTAGTGTGTGTAACCCTCAATACCATTTACACACACAAATACCACAAATACACAAATACATTGGTATGTCCAGCGCAGTTTCCGAATCTTAAAAGGTTTCACAGATTGGCAAGGTAAGAGGCTGTTTTCTCAATATTAACTCCTTACACTAGAAGATACCAATATGCTCACAATTAATTCCATATTCTGGGCAGGGGAAATGACTAACTTTGTTGGAATTTGTACAATTTGTAAAGTACAAATATACGTAGGCTGTCGTCCGCTTGTGTTGCCAAAAGATAATGCCATTACTTACTGACTGGGGGTGGCCGTATTTTGCATCACATAATAGGCCATAGTTTTTCAATTCGGCCGTCTCGAATCTTTGGGGGCCGAAGTTCACCGAGGTACATATACTGACTATGAAACCCAATTAATCATAATTTGTAGGCTCCCATGCTCAATTAGACCAGAAATATGAACAAAACAACGATGTATACGTAGTTCATGTATTTATTTATTTATGTAATTCATTATTCATTTATTTGTGATTATTCATTTAAAATATTGATTTCATTTATTTATGACACCCAATTAGTCACAATTTGTAGGCCCATATGCTCCGTTAGACCATAATTAAATATGAATAAAACGACAATGTAAAGGTACTTTATTTAATTAATTATTCATTTATTTCATTATTCGTTTAATTGATTGATTTAATTATTTATTTATTGATGCATGCATGTATATATTTATTTATAGGCTTGTAATTATTTATTAACAGGTGAATAACCATGCCATGAGGGGCTCAATATAGAAGTCTGTATGGACAAGATGTCCTTGAAATCGCTGTAAAACGTATCCAAGAGGGGCAGATAAGTATTCGCCAAGCGTCAAAGCTATACCACGTACCCCGCGCTACACTTTATGACAAGCTGCATGGGGTAAATTCTATCAAATCACAAATTGGTGCTCCAACGGTCCTGACAAAAGACGAGGAAGAGAAGCTTACAAACTGGGTGATCATATGAATCAAATTGGTTATGGACAAACCAAGAGACAACTTCTCCTTGTTGTGAAGAAATTTTGATGAGGATGGCAGAGAAACGATTTTCCACGACAATCTCCCTGGTAAGGATTGGTATCGTCGCTTCCTTGCCCGGCATCCCCATATAGTGGAGAGGTGTGGAGAAGCATTGGGAAAGGAAAGGGCCCAACTTACTCAACAGAAAGTAGACAAATGGTACTAAGACTTCTACACGAACATGACAACTAGTGCAGATCTGGCAGGCGAAGGGATTAACATTCTGGCTGATCCTGCCAGAGTCTTTAATGCTGACGAAGGTGGTTTCCCACTGTCTGGAAAAACTGAAAGTGTCTCGCCACGAAAGGATGCCGTAACGTATATGGCAAGCCATGTGGGACAAAGACTGCATAATATATCAGCGTATTAATCGTAATTTATACGCGTATTAATTGGAATATATACGCGTATATATTATTAGCCAATCATATGGCCCAAATATATCCGCGTATTAATTCGAATATATACACGTATTAAATAGAATACATATGGGGATTAAATCCAATATATGCACGGATTAATTAGAATATACACGAAAACACATTTCCGCTCTTGCTGTGTACATATACCAACGATAAATTTGTTTGCGGGCTCGCGAGATCGCTCCATAAAGCGAAACTTTACACATGTACAACACATATATATTCGAATTAATACGCGTATATATTCGAATTAATACGCGGATATATTATGCGGTGTTTGTCCCACACGGCTTGCCATAAACGTATACCAGCTATCAAATAGTGATAGGAGACAAATAACTGTTATGGGATGTATGAGTGCATCTGGTGTATACTTACCACCAATGCTAATTCATCCAGGCATTCGGTTCAGATACCACCCGCTGAACAACGCTCCAGATAACTGGTTTATTGGTCGTAGCAATAGTGGATGGATTGACTCCCAGGTGTTTTTTGAATGGTTGGCTAACCATTTCCTACCACAGGTGAAGAAGCAGGGGGTACAGCTGCCGGTTCTTCTTTTGGTGGATGACCATAGCCCACACATAACCCTAGAAGCAGCAGAGTTCTGCAAAGCCAACAACATCGTGCTGTACTGCTTCCTGGCGCATGCATCGCACATTATGCAGCCGTGTGATCTGACACTCTTCAAGAGTGTAAAATCTCACTGGTTTCAACAAGTAAAGAACTTCACGAGTGCCAACATTGGTCAAATGGTCACCAAAATAACATTTGCGGAAGTGTTCGCCAAGGCGTGGAAAGCTGCAGCCAAAGAAAGTACGGCAGTGAAACGGCTTCCGAGCGGCTGGCATTTGCCCTTTTACCAAGGAAGCTTTACGACCGATCGAAGTTGTTGCCTGGTAACATTTTTAATGTAGAAACACAGGAAGCAGTGGCAGAAAGGGCACAACCCCATGATATTATCATCAACGCACAACAAGAGGAGCCAGCTCAACCTGGAGTGCCTGGGCCTACAGATGCCCAGCCTCGGCTACCTCCACCAATTGAGGTTCAAAATCAAATTTTACCTGCAGCTTTACAGAGACCCAATGCGCAACAAGAGGAGCCAGCCCATCCTGAAGTACCTGGGCCTACAGGTGATCACCCTCGGCCGCCTCCACCAATCGAGGTTCGAGTTCAAATTTTCCCCGGAGGTCTACCGAGAAACCAACCGGCGTCCTCACATACTCATCATGGCCCTAGATCCTCGAACGGAAACGAAAATCCGAGACATCAACCTGGAGTGTCAATTGCCAACATTCAGAATGCACCAGTTTTATCCAGGAACTCATTCGACAAATATCTCCGGTTTCCCCAAGCTCCCTCACAGGCTGCCAAGAGGGCAAAAACTCATCACGAAGCACTACCAAAGGCAATTTCAGGTACTGATTTCAGAAACTACCTCAAGGCAAAACAGACGGGAAAGGAAAAAGAGGAGCAGAGAAAACGGAAGAACCGAGAAGAAAGAGAAGCAAAACGGTTGGAAAGAGAACGAGAGAAGAAAGAAAGGGCACGCAAACTAACCATAGAAGACGACAGTGATCGCGAAGATGAGGTTCATACAAGTTTTGCAATTTCTATGATAACATTCCTTTGTGCAGCTTTTTTTACCCTTCGTTTTTTGGTTTAATATTATATTTGTTTTAATCGCCATGTTATTGTCTTCGGTGAATTACAAGGTCTTTCAGTAAATGCTACAATTGCAATTTTTAGCAAAAATTACGTACATTATATGCCTGCAATCATATTGTGTTGCTGATATATTATAAGAAAATTAAAAATGCATGTTCAATCGAAAATAAACAGTTAAAGCAAGAGTGTTTGAAATGTTAGAAATATTTTATATTTTATATTAAAGATGAATGAATTACAATTTTGTTAATCATATTGAAATTTTGTTTTACATTCAGAAAATGCATGCATTTAAAATAAAAATTTAATAATCAAATCAAATATTGTCAATTAAGTGTTACACTGTTTAATATTCAACATTCCTTGTTATACATGCAACATGTTAATTAGTACATTTTCAAATGTTACACTATTTTATACCGTTTGATACAAAAACAAAATTCATCATTGTATTATCGAAAATAGACTGTTTATCGATCAGAAAAAAAGTAAGTCTTCATTCTGTCATTTGTTGAATTCATTAGAAGTCCACCAGTCAGAAGTAGCTGCATGCAGATGGTTTCATACTTACCATCAAACCTGTTGATAACTCAGAAGAAACATCTGCAATATTAATTTATTTTCATTAAAATCACTCAAAACGTATAAAAATTATGACTTTAGAACGTTTAAAAATATGGCCGAAATTTACATTATGTACGGCCGAACTTCCGAATATACATGGCCGAATATCACAGCCAATACGGCCGAAAAATACGTAAGTGCTAAATAATAGTTATTTGCGAAATATTTTACTTTTCACAAGTTTGTACACCAAACGTTTAACACGAATCCATTGTATAGCTTATCGCCTGTCATAGTGAGAATATAAACACACAAAAATGCCAACAAAGATGCATGATATTTAAAATTTTGCCTTAAGCGGCCGAAAATCACATCCTTTACCCTGACTTAAGGCGGCAATGTGACAGGTAAAATTTAAGCTAAAATTTAGGTACCCACCTCACTATTTCTCGCAAGTAAACGTTGATTTATTCGTCGTCGTAACGTAGATATTCTCGGGTAAAGGAATGTTTAACGTCACACATGAAGAAAGTTAACGCTTCTAAAATATATGAATATGCATAATTCCGACAATTTACTTATGTGGTGTCGATTGAATTCGCGCAACTTCGTAATCCGGAAGAGAGTAGTTAGACTACTTCCGGTTTAACTTTCCGTGGCTAATAATTGCACAAGAACGGTTTTTTCTTGGTCAGATCTCCGACTGTGGTGAATCATAAATCGAACGTATTACGACGCTGGAGAGCTCGCAATGCATCAACTTCTCCAGGCACAGCAACACCCTTGCTCTTTAAAATACTAAACACTTGCACCGGAGTTAGCGCTTCTTCACCGGTGAAGGACAACTTAACAATTCCGCTATCACTGCGCGACGCCATTATACCGCAACGTGGCTAGGCCACGGAGGAGCATCAAACAAATCAAAATGAATGACTGGCATTTAAAAGTAACAACGATGTGTTCTATAAAAAGGCAACGCCTGTAGCACACACACACACACTACCACACAAGCTACCACACCCGAATTGCGGGAAGTGGCGACCGATACAGTAATCATAATAATACTAATAGTACTAACGTACGCTGAAAAACCTTTAGTAAATCGGGAGCGAGACAGAAACATGTCCGCACTCAACATAAGCCAAGAACCAACACAACACAAAATAGGGTTCACAAAAGCACATTTTACTGATTGATCAACACTGAAGCAATGTCACAAGTTCAGTACAAGGTTAATATCAACATTAGCTTCAGAAAAGCAGAAGAAATCAAACAACAAAGTACACATCTTTGCTTCTCCAATAGGGTACTAACACTACAGTTGTAGGCGCAACACTACATAAGGTAAATTCGTTGTAGCGCTCGTTAACGCGTCCACTACAATCATAACACCAACACGATCTGTAGGTGAATCTCGTTTATTTTCTCTTCTGTTACCAACTATATGGACCTTGTATGGACTTGACACATACGTACTCGGGACGGTTCACTACATGAACAAAGAAGAAAATTCATACATAAAAATTTGCACTATAAGTCATACATATCAGTAAACAACGATTAACATTGAAGAATCCAACCGTTAAAAGTAAGCACAAACTTGAACTGGCATTGCCATCACTTAAACCTTAATACAGGTGCATAACACAAGCCAGCAAAGAGTACCAATTCTGCGAACATAATATTGGAGTCTATGAGTAAATCATAAACACGTAAGAAACTAACAACATATCGAGTTGGCCTCAGCCGTACACTATTCATACAAACAATTATCCCCCCCCCCAGTTACACGAACACCTGACATACCAGGGGCGTATCCAGGATTTTCTAACCCGAGGGCGCGAATTACTATCTAAGCGGAGCGCCACCATCGGTTGGCGCGCAGCGTACAAGAAAATTTCTGGTTTTGATACCCCCCAGATCACCGGAAATGGCACTTCTCGGGCTTGAAAATGACCAACCAGATGAACCCTTTTTGCCTGAGAACCAAGTATTTAGAAATAGTTTTTTTCCATCCATAACCTTTTTGAAGATTGTCACCAGTCACAAATCATGTTCGATCCATTGCATGTCCTGTGGATCATTGCTTTTGTAGGTGATTCTACGTCGCGGCCCACAATAACCGTCAGCCCCACTTTTCAAGGTTTTAAGCCCATTATTTGTTCAGAATTTGAAAATTCACATTTCTCGTGAATAAACTCACTTGAATACATACCCATAATGTTGCACGAAATTTCATTTAATGGAAAACCAATATAGAAAACCTCCTTCAACCCCTAACAGAGCGGTCAAAATTGCACGAGTAGAGGGAAGTATGATGAAGAATGTTGGTGATGAATTTTTCTAAAATTCAGATACAGTTCATTTATTGGTGTACAAATATTAAAAGAAGTTATAACGGCTATTATAAAACTTGGTTGAAGGAAATGAAAAAATACCAGATATTTCCGAAACCGAACACTACACACATAGGCGTAGGAGGCGGGGGGGGGGGGGGG